>OOFB01013865.1:11586-34716 GCA_900323305.1 Trachyrincus murrayi | reverse complement strand
GGGGGGGGGGGGGGGGGGGGGGGGGGGTGGGGGTGGGGGGGGGGGGGGGTGGTGTGTGAAGGTCATGCCGATGCTGAGGGGGCTATCAAAGCCCCTCTCTCCCACGTACTTCTTCAACGCTCTCCACCATGTCTCTCTCTCCCCTCCCTCTCGCGCTCTCTCTCTCTGTCTCTTCCCTTTTTCTTTGTACTCATGCTGTTACCACGACCCTGCCCTCCCTCTGATCTCTCTGTCTCTCTCACCCCCCCGCCTCTCTCTCTCCCTCACCCCGCTCTCTCGCCCCTCTCTCTCTCTTTCTCTCAGTGCTCGTCCCTTGCCCTTCGCTTATTGCCTATCGCTATCTTCTAGCATTTCCTTCTATTCTTTGTGTGTGTATATATATATATGTGTGTGTGTGTGTGTTTTTGTATATGTGTATGTATGTGTGTGTGTGTGTGTGTGTGTGTGTGTGTGTGTGTGTGTGTGTGCGTGCATGCTATTCAACTTACCCCTGAAAGAGAGTCACCTGCTCGGCCCGTTCGGTCACGGTGGAAGATGCTGACTTGGCATGGTCTTTGCATTCGATAAGCCGATAGCAGCACACCCTGTCTTTACAACACACATCAACTCCACAGCTGCACCATGGGTGGTGGAAGGGGGGGGCGTTGTTTTAACCGGCACAGAGGACGATCACCTGGGGGAGTCACAGGCACCCTGTCTGTGTGAATCACATGTGGAGGGAGCTTGTGAAAGGGGAGGGGGGTATAAAAGGACATCCATAATGATGATGATAATAATAATGTATAATCCTGTGCAGATATCTGTTACATGTCTCTGATGCATTGCATGCAGACCCTGCTGACCAAAGTGACTTGAGCACGAGACCTTGTGATGTCACCCGCTCTGCCCTTTCTTTTATTTAGCTTTTTACTGCTGCATCTTTTTACTTTTTATTCATGTTCGTAAATATGTGCCATGTTGACTTATGTATTACACTTTGTTTGGTTTACAATCCAGCACATTAAATGTATATTAAACAGTTTTGACTGTCATGTGCAGTCTCTAAACATTTAAATAAAACATGTAGAATAAAACAAGTGTTTTATATGCTATGGCTATTAACTAATAAAAAGGCATAGATGGTTTACATTGTTTTCCTTGTGGTAACGCTTCAACTGGAACATGGTGCAAGTTCAATAGCTGCAGTTAATAGGATTCCATGAAAATGGTTTATTAAAATATACTTATACTTAAAAAAACCTCTATCAGATTTTTACCAATGGACAGGCCATTAGAGAAACTAAGATGACATCATTCAGACTTGGGGCTTATGGGCATTGCAGTTAAAGGGGAATTTCACTTTAAAACACTTCTGGGGTCATGTTCACACCTACCGGGGCCTCTGGGGTCATGTTCACACCTACCGGGGCCTCTGTGTGCACCCCAGACAGTTTTTAGGTGCTTGCTTCAGTATTTAGATATTTGATAACCGTGTGAGCAACACCCCCCCATCCAATAGAAGTCCATTCAACATCAAACTCCACATTGTAAACGTCCCTGCTTGTCCTTCTAATGTGTCGGCCTTCATTTTTCGATTAGTTATTTCATTTTAAATGTCTAACGTTAGAAACAAAGACCTATAAGTCCACATAGTAGCACTGTTTACGTTATTTTCTCCTTAAATTTCGTTCCGCGGCAAAATCGTGAAGAAGCGAAGCAAAACATTCCGTTAATTCAACAAACGTCACAAAAGTCTCTTCGAACAAACTAACATCCGCTAGCTTTTGCTTGATGCGATAGCGGTGTAATAATGAGGTGCACTGTACCCGGTATGTTATAATGCTCCCGTTAAGCGACCGCAATGAAGCCACCGACCTGATGGCCACCAGAACCTTGGACCCTGTCTTCCAACACGCAGAGCCAACGTTGTTAGCCCTGCGCAAGCTAACAACGTTGTCGGAATTAGTTACTTTACGAACCCCCCTTCTTGATGTGAGAGAATGGCGGCATACTATCAAGCGTCCTCATTGCTATTAACCACCGGTGAATGAGCTGAGTGGCCTATTCCCCACGCCTGACTGCTTAACTGAAATAAACCTTGGGGTAATTGCGATGCGTGGGCGTCACATTGAGGTTGTGCGGTGCCCTACAGCCTATTTATAGATGTGCAGCCAACTGTTTTATAAAGTGCACAAGCTTTCCTGTGTGGGGGCTAATGTGTGTGTGTGTGTGTGTGTGTGTGTGGGGGTTTTATGGGGTATGTGTGAGGGTTAATGTGTGGTGTGAGGGGGGTGATAAATGTGTGTGTGTGTGTGGGGGGGGGGGGGTATTAATGTAAGTGAGGGCAATTCTACGTGCCATTGTTGTGTTGTCCTGTTCATTTGTGTGTAGGTGCATGTGTGTATTCTTAAGTGTGTGTGTGTGTGTGTGTGTGTGTGTGTGTGTGTGTGTGTGTGTGTGTGTGTACCTTAGCATTTGTGTATGCACCTAGTGGTTTGTGAATGTGAACTCTGACCATGTGCATGTATATACAAATGGACTCCACAAGGTCACTGCACAAAGACGTCAACATGGACCTCTCTAACGGAGAGCCGTTACAGGCCATGTGGGTGAGAGGTGAACAATATATTCTGCTCCAGACCCAAGTCGGATGTCGTGTTGTCCAAGATCCGGCTGGATCAGTGGCTATCACGGTTCTCCCGGTGGTGATCCAGACTGGTCTTTTTTTGTGTGGAGTTTGGTTCTCTGCAGGTGTCCGTCACACAGCCAGCTTATAGAGCAGGGTGATGCTAAAAACACACTGAGTACTTTGATAGTCAGGATGAATTCATTAATTGCATTGAAACTAATTCAAACATCTCTGTCCAAATGTACACATGCAGAACTTTTTTTGTAGTTACTCCAATTTTGATAGTTCTCAGCCTTTAGATAAAAGCATCTGCTAAATGACTAAAAATGTATATTTTAAATAGTGCAATCTTCAGTCTATGTGTGCAAACCAACACCTCTATACAATTAAACCGGCCCATCCAAATGCTTGTCTCACAAACGTACAGACGAACCTAAAAAAACTAATAAAAATAACAATCGTGGTTCAGCAAGAGTTACTTTTGTTGTCCTTGATGTATCGTTTATTTTCTCCTCGTCGGGGAAGTTTTCTATAAGAGACAGAAATGGTGGAGGAGAAAAGTTATTTCATCCAATTAAATGTGTTTAGGTTTCTCTGGCTGTTTGAGAGTTGCCGTGAGTGGATTGGACTGGACTGTCTCTGTGTGCAAGGGAGCATTACGCAACCAGCCAAGGCAGAGCGACTGTGTTCCTCAGTTTACACAAAAGACACCTGCTTGAAGGACATTCAAGCAGGTTCCTGCTCCTTCGTGAACCCTGTTCACACACACACACACACACACACACACACACACACGCACACACACACACACACACACACACACACACACACACACACACGCTGGTAAACACAGGAACACAATCTCTCTCACACACACACACACACACACACACACACACACACACACACACACGCGGGCAACTACTGCAGACCTACACCCAACACGTAAACACAAGAAAGTCCGCAGAGCAGCCACACCATCACGTACACCTGGACCTCAGCCTCCGTGGCTTGCCTGTGTAAAGGTATGCTCAGCGAGACAGCCATGAGAGTGACTATTCATGTGACGTTAATTGACCAAGCAGTCCTGTGGGGACACTTATGAGAGTGAAAGGGAGAATTGCATTATTCAACTCCCTTGAACGAATAATTAATCAGTTAGCGGCGTGCCGCACGGCCCTTGAAACTCAAGGATAGAATAAATGGGGCCGATGCTAATCCTTGTTCTTGTCTGAGACACGTGTGTCTTGGCCGCGTGTTTCACGCGTGTATCAAAGACCGCATGCACATCAAGTCCTGCGGTGCCAGTGTTAACTAACTTGTTAATTAACTTTGATATGCAAGACACAGGACATATTGACAACCTTGAAATGTTCTGCTGTATAGAAAATATATTGTAGCCTACACACAACAAACAAACCAACCCAATACCAATTAGTGAGATTAGTGAGAGATTTCAGCAGCAGTTTTTTCCTCCAAACCAGTGTCTTGATTAAATCAATACACATAGTCACGCATAGGTACCAGAAAGTCTTTTATCCTGAGAATCGCTCAGATATGTAGTATTTATTAAGAAATATTTAGTTTGAATAGGGTTTATTGGGAGGTGTACAATACATTTCACTCATTCTGGACATGAATATGGGACCAAGTGTGCAGTGTGGTTCGGCCAGACAGAGAATGTTCTCCGTTTCTTCTCACTCCAATATCGCCAGGGCATTGGGACCCATTCGAATTGGGGTTTAATGGTGCTCAAGGGGGACTAAATCTTCGCTTGACAAGGCTGTTTTTTTCTTTCTTTTTTTACAGGTTTGCCAATCCACCCCCAGCTGAACACGCCGAGTGATTATGCACGGTTGTCAATTCTATTTAGCCTACGGTCCGACACCTCAAAATGGTCACAAAAGTCTCCGGTTTTGTTTCAGTTTTTTCCTCTTCATCCAGTCAGACACGAGGTGCTTATTTACCAAACACAGGACACACCGGTGTGTCTTGGGAGAGATAAGGAGTAATCTGCAGAAGACACATTAGGTACAAATCATTAATGTGCCAGAGATGGGCCGTGACTTCCTTCCTATTTTATTAGGCCCACTCCTTGACTGGCATTCTAGACTCTCAGCTTCGATGAGATCCATGAAGGGACATATGAACCCTGCTCTGTCCTCCAGTTCGTCTTCAATAACTAAAACACCAAGAAATATATTCTAGAAATCTTTGTTTAAGGTGTTGCAAAATGCCATCAGGGCATTTGCAGGGTTGCTTCAGGCACTGAATATTTAAACAAGACTATACCCCGAGCTTTCTTCAGTCGAGAAATGCAAGGATGAAAACTTTGCCCCAGGCAAAATAAAATTAATTATCTTTCTTTTGTATCTTTTACCTTCTCCGGTTTAATGGAAGCTGTCATCAGATGAGATCAAGGCAAAAAATAACCGTCCGATTATCTGTGTAGTCTGCAACTTGACGTGAGGTCTGTCTGTCATTACTAACGAGGGAAGAAAAGGACCATGACAATAAAGCTGTCTACGCTGATTTGGATTGAAAACAGGAAAAGTTCTGTTAAACAGTTCCAAGCGACGACTGAAGGTAGTTAGGCTCCATAGAGCCGGCACAGAGATTCACGTCTGGAAGAGAGGCAGGGATTTTGTATTTAAAAGAGTTTCAGTTTGGATGGGGTCTCCAAGTGTGAATTAGTTGTATCCTGCGGGAGCTACATTTTCTTGTTTTTTCGTGTGTGTGCTTATTGGGATGCATCTGCAGTTGTGGTGGAGGTGTAATTCATATAAAGCTATGTATATAGTGCTCAGGCCACGGCTATTTCGCTTTAGTGGGTGCCGTTAAAAGCACCGACTCAGTGTTGTATCTCCTCTGGGCTCCTCCTCATCTACTTCGATGACATCAACTCGTATCTTTAAGTCAGACATGTTCACGGTGGGGAGAACACGAGTGAAAAGAACCGTTATCCTGGAAAGAGATTTTTGTCGTTTTTTGAAATATTTATAGAAAACTAAAAGATGAAACATATGTGAATTTATGCGCGTGTCCTGCCCGGATTGGCTAGCGTTTAATGCCTTGCACGGTGCTGCCACTTAATGTCTCTGTCCTCTGTCTCAAACCTGTTTCGTGCCCTTTTCTCCGTCGTGTGACGTAATGCGATTTCACGTGGCCACAGCAAAAGTGACGTAACGTGAAGAAAAATAAACACACCAAAGAAACCATCACATGACCGTATCTCTCGCAGACTTTGATCTGATGAACTCTTTATCTTGATGCAGTCCCGGAAAAATACTGAATGACGTAAAAAAAAAAAACGTGGCCCTGTGTCTACATTGAGGGCAACATTAGCCACCGACTTGTCGGCATCACGGCAGCGATAGGAGGAGCGTCTTGTCGTGCGTGTTGGACGAGTGAAGATCCCCAGGAGAAGGAGATTGTCCCGTCTAGACCCTGGTGGCGGCGGGAGCCCGTCACCTTCTGGAAGGCGGTGCAGGGAGCAGAATCGGGGGCTGGTTAAAAAAAAAAAAGAAGTGACAGGATATTGATTTGCTTATCGCCGCTGTGCAGACACACAGGAGTGAAGGGCAAGAGGAGAGGGGGTGGGGGGGGGGGGGGGGGGGGGGGGGGGGGGGGGGGGGGGGGGGGGGGGGGGGGGGGAGGGTCAGAGGGGGGCTGCCGCGGTTATCAGGCTTTCACGTCTGATAGGGAGGCGAGAGAAGAAAAAAAAAGATTTATCAGCCGATTGCTTCGCCTCAATTTTTGTTCCACTTTCCTCTTGTGCTTTGCTGTAAAAGCACATACTCTTTGAAAGTGCATATATATATATATATATATATATATAAAGGGCCTCCTTAGGCAGGATTATTTGGCATGGCAAATTGACGACGGCCCTATCTGGAATAGCTATTGATGCTCTTCATCAATATTCTGTGTACTGTAACTGGGGGGGAGGAGGGGGGAGGAGGGGGGAGGGGTAGAGAAGGTGAATGCAACAGTAATTAAATTACATGGGGAGAGCAGAGTGCCTATTCCGTGGTGTCTTTACCCCAACCAGCCCTTTAGACATTTACATTTGAACCATTTGGCAAAGGCTTTTACCCAGACTGACTGCATGTCATGGGAGGAATGTGCTTGTCGGTTTAGACACTCTACTGTCGTGGAGTAAAGAAAATAATTGGAGAATGAAGTGTACTGTATATATCCGCTGTATATAGCCGTGTGTACTCTATATATACAGTATATATATACGGCGTATAGTGAACAGAGAGAGGGGGAAAAGTTGTTGACACATTCTGACACTGGCTGGCTGTAGTTCGCATGTGAACACGTTTACTCGCCCCGTCTCTCGACACCCAGACAATAGAGTTGTCAGCCGGCCGGGTAAAACAAAAAGACAATCTAAATTGATTGTTCAACTCTCCCTTTAATAGAAAGATCTCAAAGCCACATAGGGAACAGAACAGAAGGGGGAGAAAAAACCAGGGTAAGAAAGGCTATGTGCGAGAAGGGGACTGATTAAATTGTCTTCATTTACTTAACTGGCTGCTAATATTTCAATTAGACGGACTGGAGGCACTGCCACTGTAGGGTTAAAAATGGAACAAGGAGAGAGAATTAGTCCAAGTGATTAATCGGAGGAAATGAAGACTTTTGCACACACAGGAGACATCCCTCTGGCGTTCTTCATCACTGACACCCCCTTCACGCCCACCCCCCTCCCCTGCCCCTCCCCGTCACTCAATTTACTGCTAAAAAAAGACCCTCTATCAAGGGCCCGCTTCAGCACCATAAAGGAGACAGCATCGGCCGACGAAGCAGCAGCTGACAAGAGTTCTTTACGATACAATTGCCCTGCGAAAAGATGTAGGTGGGGGGGGAGGGGTCTGTCGAGCCGAGGCTGAACTCGAAAGAGAACACGCTGGGAGACTTCCGTTCTCTCTCCCCCGCCTCCCCCCTATTACCATAAACCCAATCACTCATGATAACCATTAATGTAGCTTCTTATTAAAAAGCTATCAATACCGCGGCTGCCAGGGCGCTAATGGCCGAGAATCCCTCTCAGTTAAAGCCTCGACTTTGGTCTCCACTCCGGACTAATGAGGCCCATCCCTCAGCATCTCTTTGGGCTAAATCACCTTTATTTGTAACTGCCTTCCCGCACCGTCGGCAATTTATAGCACGGCCGCGCAGCCGCTGATGCATTACGGCAGAACCCATGCGCTCCGGGTTTGGGGATACTGGTGTTTTTAGTGCAGAGGTGGGGAGTAACGTTTGGTGGTGAGGCGCATGGGCATTTGTTTGTGTGTGTGTTTGTGTTTGTTTGTGTGCGTGTGTGTTTGTGTGTGTGTGTGTGTGTGTTGTGTGTGTGTGTGTGTGTGTGTGTGTGTGAGGGAGGCAGTGAAAGTGACTAACCATGCTTACCTGGCCAATAATTTTTTTAGGTGCTTTTTTCTTAGTTTTTTGGTGCACTAGAGACCTTGGTGAGCTGTCAATTTCTCTACGTTGGAGCTCCGGCAATAAAGGATGTAAAATAAAAGAATAAAGGATGTAAAAGAATCAAGGATGTAAAATAAAATAATAAAGGATGTAAAATAAAAGAATAAAGGATGTAAAAGAATAAAGGATGTAAAATAAAAGAATAAAGGATGTAAAATAAAAGAATAAAGGATGTAAAATAAAATAATAAAGGGAGGGGGAGGAAAGTTTATCTCCCGACGGCTGTAGTCACGGGGAAGGCACGCTTGATGCGAAAGCACCCCAGGAGTTTGCCCTGTGCGGGTGGAATTGAGCGTCGCTCCATCAATCTGACCGTTTTACCACCCGGGGCCTCCCGGCCGTGAGAACTGTGGGGGAGTGTTTACATTGGCAGTACGGTCCGGTACCTTAAAGCTAATGCTGTGGTGCTACTCGGTCATTAAGTGAACACAAGGGCAAATATAGTTGTTCCCACAACAAGTCAAACGAGAGATATTATAAATAATAATAATAATAATAATAATAATAATAATAACAATAATAATAAATAATAATACATATTAATGAATCACTGATTATTTCAAATTGTTATATTTTATACATTAACACTTTTTTGTGCGTCTTTATTCAAAAGGAAAATCCATTATTGTTTAAGAGAGTAAACAAAAGTAAAAAAGTAAAAAAAAACCTCCCTTGAAAAACCCTTGGTTGTGTTTAGCTCATATACTAGACAAGATAGAAGAGATATTAGATCTAAGTTGTAAAGACTTCTTCTTTAGCAAATAGGTGCTGTATAATAATATAATAATCTTATAATAATCTAAAGCTTCACCCTGATATAGTTGGTATTTCTCTGCACCGTGTTGCGTCCTACGTTGTGATCCGATGACGATGTATTAGCGGTCGTATTGGGCTCCGCCAGCGACCGTCACTGCCGTCAGGGAAAGGGCTGGTCCTGGGAGGTCGTGCTGGCTGGTGGCTCCGGTGCGTTCCCGGACAGCCCGTCTGTGTCCCTTTCCGGGTCGGAGACTCCCTGTTCAGGTGACAGCGTGGCAGGGGACCCAGCCACACTGGACCCAGCTACACAACACCGGGACAGATGTTGTGTAGAAACCGATTTACTGCAGTTTGTAGTAGTTTTGCAGGCAGAGCAGGTGGTAAGTGACATGCTGTGTGTGTGGTGACGGCTGGTTTAACCTGGTTTAACAGGTGTGCAGCCTCACCCAGCAGCCCCAGAGTCAAGCCGTCTGACTCGGACCAGGTGAGGCTGCTTACGGGAGTGATCAACCTCAATGAGAGATGTAGAGGATTAATTTCTTTTTTCTTCGATATAGAATCGATATAGAAATCGTAATATTGGGACCATATTTTGCAAGTTGAAGGTGTGCTGAACATTCTGATGGTGAATTTTAGTTTTTCCGACCTGTAGATGCAGCGAAAAACAAGTTTGCTCAAGACTTGTCAAGTTAACTCACTGTGTAAAACCACACAATTTCTCGCAGCGTCACCTGGGAGATGTTTGACTGTAATCATTTTTTCTTCGTTGTCATGCCACTTCTAGTCAATCATCATGCTTAGCTAAGTTATATAGTCTATTAGTAGGCTTGCCTCTAGTAATAAAGCTTAGAAATATCTTTGTCAGTAACTTAATGAGACTATTAGGCCTACAGTCAAACTGGTAGCTAGACCAATTGAGACCAATTCACCACCGGGCCAGGGGACCGAAACTGCTTTGGTGAGTTTTACCATGTTTTATGGGAATAATATCCAATTTTATTTGGATTTCCAGCTTCTGATATTCAATGCAAGTTGATTTATAGGGTAGGCGAAACATCGTATTAGGCGTCCAAGAAGTGGGTAGGCTAATCACATCCTCTATACTGCGGCAAGTACATTGGACATTTTCAGCCCCACGGACACAATAGTCCACCGCAACCGCAACCGGGGACCCACTGATTACTACAATCCCCTTTTTATTGCTGGTTCATAGGCGGCCTGCTTGGTTTCTCGCTCATGTGAGTGCAATCCGGCGCTGTCCGTGGTGCTGAAAATGCCCACGGTGATTTGTCATGGTAGAAGCTGTGGAAAATCTCCCTGTCCGAAGCAACAAAAAACAACAACAGTGCGATTGCATTGTTGACTTGATCATTTCTTATGGATTTCATTGGGTTAGGCTACAACTGAAAGTCAAAGTTGATTTCTTTAGGGCATTTGTGGCCTATGATATTTATTTGGTAGGCTTATGAAATCAGATACACTAGTCTTGTGATAGCCTGAAAATATGAAGAAGATATTAGCGTCAGTGTCTTATCAAGAACTTCTAACAAATGCACAAAACAGAGACAAAATATGTATAGATGCAACATTATACAGATTGAAGAGATTATATAATTCTGGTAGGCCCTATTTCCTGATTATCCCATTCACAACACTAATCGTAACCATCAGAAAACTTAGCCCTAATTAGGCTACGTTCAACAACCTATCCAAAATATATTTTTTTCCTGGCTGACTCTGGCTCCCTGGTGTGTGTGCCTGCTTTCCTAAGCTACTTCTCCACTCCGATAAGCAGTCGTTCATCATCCATTCAGGCCAAGTTGCAGGTCAACATAGGCAACCGAAAACCATAAAAGTCAGGGAAATAAAAATCAAATCAGGTTATGGTCAGGTCAGGTCATCTTATGGTTTTGATTAGGTTACAGTTTAACTGAAAGTTGGAGTTTAGAAATAGGGCTTTAGGCAATCTATTTGCTACCGTACAGTACAACTTTTATTATTAGTTTATTATTATTGAACACAACCGGCCTGTAGGATTTTGGTTCTAAACTATTTGGGTCAGGCCAAACCTCTTGCTCAGCAAAACAGCTAATTGTCTTATTTCAACCAGTATGAATATTACTAGTAACCTATAAAAAATCAATGGCTGACGCTCAATGGCAACGCTGCTGTGTAGGTTCTCACTTAGGAGACGGGAACTGTTCAGTTTTCATCCCGTTGGCACAGCTCGTAATGCCTTATAGTCCTATATTAGAGAGTCTTTGACTAGCCACCGACCAGTAGTTATAGCATGAAGAGAGTATGAAAGCATGGGGGAATGTGTGGACGCTGTAATAAACACCATACGCTAAGAATAGACCGTTATGTAAAGCCCGGGTTTAAAGATTGTTAAATACCAGTGTTCACAATCTGAGTGATAACATATACAAACTGTGTTCATTTAGAGTAACAATAAAACATCAGCCGTATAGGGCAGTGCATGTCCTTAATATCATCTATTCTGTAAAACCCGTGTTTCAGTGAGGTATTTATGTTAACTGTTAAAGGAAGACTCATTCAGTTGTTCTCATTCAACAGACGAAGATGTCATCCCTCTCATGGAAGACGGGGATCTGGCCAAATACATTTCCTGGGGATCGACTGGCACTGATGAACAAAAATCAAACGCCACTTCAGAAACAAAAGACGGGCCTTTTCGAAAAGCTCCGGGCAAAGCCCCAGATGAGAAAGGAAGCTGATGCAAATAAAACTAAAGATCAAGTACCAAACATCGAATCTCGGACCCCTGCAAAGAAGACAGGGAGAGCAAGTCCTCGCAAAATTGAAACAGGGTGGCTGCACGGTGAGAATGGACAAGTGAAGCAAATGAGATCAAAACAAGGAGGGGGGGGCCATGGACAGGAGTCGTTGGGGTGGAATGTGGCATGTCCTAGAAAAAGGAAATCATGTCTTCTTCCCAAAAGGAATGTCAACCAAAGGCCACGAAACACACTTCAACTTTGAAGTGTGGGATTACAAACACAACCCAGTTTGTGACGATGTAACCGTTGGTTTTATCTATGATACTCACGGCATGGCCAGGTTACGCTTCTGTATTGCTACAGTCGCCCTCCACTTCACGTGCATCCAGTAATGCAGCCCAGCAACAGCCAGACTCCACGTCACATGCGTCCGGCAAAGCAGTGCTGACATGACCCTTGATAATAAAACGACCCTTGATTATATTCCTTATAATACAGAGGAAAATGGCACTGGCGCCGGTGCTGTGAGAGATGTGTGTAGTTCTTTCTGGCAAGGACTTTATGATCGTTGTACAGTAGGAACAACAGTGAAAGTCCCTTTCATCAGACATGACTTCAACATCGGAAGGAATTCTTAGGTTATCAAACATGTCCGTACCTACCAATGAAGCTGGTCTCCCTCTTGAGGAGGAGGTCTTGTATGGAGCAGTGTGCAGTCACCTAATTGAAACCTTCATGCAGTTTGTGAGTTGCCAAGATCATGATGTCCTCCGGAAGGATCTCGATAATTCTTCCTCTGTTGACACTGATGAGCTACTGGGGGTCCAACGAGAGTCGTAGCTGAGATGCTCAGAGAGTTCCTGATGGAGATCGCATTAAAACAAAGAGCTTGTTGCTAAGCCAATGCATGTGAAACGTCACCCTTAAGATGTATGGTAACCTCAAACAACACCTGAGAAAGGACAGGGACTCCTGTGATGATGACCCAACGCAAAGGGAGGTACAGAACCACCTTAAAAGGTACCTCAGGGAGTTTCAGGCAGGTTTCTACGGTTCACCACACGAAGTGATGTGATCATGTGTGGCAGAAATGAGATTCTGTTTTCGTGTGTGTGTGTGTGTGTGTGTGAGTGTGTGTGTGTGTGTGTGTGAAAGAGAGTGCAGGCATGGCATTGCCACACTTGTTTTTGTTTTATGCAAAGATAATTGTATTTATTTACATTTAATTTGAACTTTGTATTTACTGTATTCTGGTGTTGTATAAACACACAGCACATATTCTTCTTTCAGTCAAACCAAAGGGTAACCCTGTAACAAAGAAAATAGTTTTTACGGTGAAAATAATTGACAGAGCTGTTATTTTGAAACATTCCCCAGGTACTTTGAAGCACTTAAAGGTTTTTCTCTTTGCAAAACAGCATTGCATTTTTTGATATACTATAATATATATACTTAAATATCAATCGCAATGGTTTCATGCATTGTTTAAAGGAGCAATTCACCCAAAACATATTTGACATATTTGTGATTTTCCGAGGTTTGGAGACGTCTGCCGTCAGCTCAATGGACCGTTTAAAAACCGAGTCATGGACTCTTTTATGCATTACCTACAGTTTTTATATCGGGATGGGTTGTTTCTTTACCTTCACCTTTGTTGACACATTTTGAGTCCTTTATTCTCTATTAATGGGTTTATTATAGTGGGTTTTTAATTTCTTACATAACTGTCTGATTAGTATATTTCTTTTTCTGGACATTTGACTGGTTTCCCTGTTAGTTTTTTTTACAATCGTTTTTGGGCTATTTTTCTGACAGGGGTAAGGTTTCCCTCTGATATCTCCAAACCAAAACTGTTTGGATGGATAAGTCATGGGTGTGAGGGTAATGGGTAAGTCATGTTTTTTTTGCGTGTGTGTGTGTGTGTGTGTTTTGGGTGGCCTGCCCCTTTAATGTTTAAAGTTGTGCATGTTTGACTTTTCATATCAAATATATATTTGATAAATTTAGTTAGAGTAGTTAGAGTTAGTTAGAGTGCCAACACTATTATATTATGTCTTATAATGTCTCTGCAATACATTCAGAACATTCAAATGAGTTCATAAGCATTGCTACTTTATCGTCTCTGAATATATCAGGACTCAGCACAGTTTAGTGTCGAGGAACTGGTGAGTAGGCATTCATATGCCTGTATAAACTATTAAACATCCAGCCACCAGTAACACCATGTGATAATAGGACTGCAACAGAGTAGCTGTGGTAAAGCCCGTCTTCAGATATCTTTCTAGCATCACTGTTCTGAGTGGCGTGTGCAGTCCTGCAGCATCCAGAGCATCCCGTCCATTCTCCTGCATTAGTAGTAGAGCTGGAAAACAGTCTCGTCAAAAGGGAAGTGACTCCTGGGCGTGCACTCGTCCTTGCACACCGTCACCTCCTCAAGGTCCACCGGTCTGAGTCTGACCTCAGCACCGGACACCTGTGGGTCTCATGAGGGCTGGACGACCTCCGTGCCTGGCCTGGGTCTGATCTTGTGTAGTCCATCACATTACAGGACAGCCACTATTACACTTAGATCAGGGCATGGGGTACTTTAACATTGCACTTGACTTTGCCCATACGCTAGGACTGGTTAGACTACTATGTGGACTGATATATGAAACAAACTTTCATTGTTTCCTTAACTTCCTATTTTTGTGCAAAATGAATATTCATGTTAATATTGTCATATTAATTATCATACGATGTGTTACCTGAACGAGGTCAAGGAAACAGAGAAGCATCCTTTGTGTTCCCCATCAGGGTTCAATACTGTCGGTGTGGTTTCTCCTCAGAAACACTTGCATGTTGGCGACCTGTCCGTCCGCACGAATCCTCTCTGGTTCCATCCAAACAACACAACGACAAAACATCCATTAATCCCTTTACCATATGGCTAAGGGATTGTGCCAGAGAGCATTAGGCCCTTTAGTGTCGTACCACCCGGGCCCCCAGAAGCTCCACACCTTGAGGAGCGATTCATTTGACGATCTGTCTTATTGTGTCCTGCTGTGCCACGAGTCCCATTTGAATTGCCCGCAGATGTAACCCGCGAGACGCTTGCATCTGTCCACTGCGTTGTAGTTCCTCATGCACCTCATCCAAATCACATTGTGTTCTTCTGAATAGGCCGGATGCTTATGATAATATGGTGATTCTGGGCTAAAATGACAAGTATTTCCTAATTGCTAAATCTGATTAAAGTATAATTTCATTAGGTCATCCACTGCAGGCGTAATACAGGGCGTCTGTGGTGTGGTGAAGTTGATCCAAGCTTGCAAAGTGAAGCGATGAGCGTGTGACTTTAATCTCAGAGAATAGTCTCGTTCTTTTCTCGGAAATTTCCAAATTTAATCTTGGAGTTTTTTCTCTGAATATTACCTTTTTTTTTTTACATACATGGCGCTAATATGTCGTCGTAGATCCGTGTTAACATCTAATAATAATAATATTGTGTTTATTTTTTAGTTATTTTTATTTTTGAGTGGTGTCCAAGGACACCTTGAAGTGAAGGACACCTATTGCCTGTTCCACCTCCCCCAATGGTTCAATTGATTCAAAACTGCAAACATATTTTTTGTATATCTTATTCATACAAACATCTCTGTTGTAATGCTTTGTGTATGGCCAAGTGAATGGTATTGTGCTGTGGCGTAGGCTGCAGCTGCAATACGTGTTGTGTTAGGGACAAGGCCGCGAGGAACCGAAGGGACTGAACATGATTGATTTCCCTCTGCTAATCCAAAATGAACCCATGTATATACATTGGCACCATGTTCAGGTTAAAGGTTCGGTAAATCACACAGTTGTTACTTTTCTAAAGCAATCTATGAACATAACATAAAAACAGTGCATTATGAGCTGTGTTATGAGTGTTTTCACAGCTCATATTATTCACAAATTCACAGGAATCATTATGTATAATCAAATAAACTTGGGACAATACAGAGATTGATGGTCATTGCATGTGAAATATTTAATATTTAAGCAAGGCTGGCTTCAATTAGCCCTTAGCTAGATTGTGGCTGTTGCCTTAAAGGCAGAGAGACGCTAACTCAGAGCTCCCATCCTGACGTTTATAAATGTCTCGAGGAAAAACTAAATAACACTCTAGATACTTTCAAAGCAAAGTTGAGAGTTTAAAGTGTTTTCTACTTGATATGTCCATGGGTAGTCTGGATGTTAACTTTAGCTCTTTAGACCTTCTGAAAGGGGAATACAACTCAGAACACACTTTTTTCCCCCGGCTGCTTGTCAACGTTCATGACATTTCTGTAATGAAACACATCTGTCTTTGTTGTTCTTTTGACACCTGCAAGTTTGCATCTTTCAAAATCGTGGAGAGTGTGAAGACAATGCATTCTGTTTCATTCTCTTTCAAATCAAAAGCACACGTTATTATTTAAATATATAATATAAAATATGGATTTTTTTGAGTAGGCTAAATGGATGAATTCTGAGGGGAGAATAACACCAATACAAGAAGTAACATATATGTCCATATTGTATTCATAAATTGCCACAGTTTGTGAACAGTCACAATCAAAGAAATCATCAAGAAATCAATCATTTGCTAATCATAGACTATGATGAACGAACGGTTTAGCGAAATAAAGTTTTTGACACCAAAGTCATCATTCACGTTTTGTTTTTTTCCCCACCATCATTACCATAACAATCATGGCCGCCCGACAACGCCCTGACAGACTGACAGCATGAGAAGGAGTGGGGCCGAACAAGCGTCCCCTACTGTCACCCCAGTCAATAAGTACAGCGCTAAACAGCGACAGTACACACGACGAAGGCTCTGGCAGCAGAGGTAACCGAGGGCAGTGTATCATTTAATATTTATGACCCGTGTCATTGAAATGGCCGATTCATTAGAGAGCAATCTCACCACACAATCATGTCTGGGCTGGTCTATATGGGTCCGTGTTTGTGTTGCGTGTTGTCGAGAGGATTTAACATGTATTTTTGATTCGGTTTTAATAACCCGTCGCCCAACAAGGCCAATAACAATTTAGTTTTAAATAGCTTTTCATAATGGTTGCCAGACGGGGCGGTTTTCCAGCTCCCTCACCGTACTGTTACACCCGCTGCCTTGCGCGAGAGAGAGTGGCACTTATAGAAATGCTTTGACGAGGAGAACGGATGGCGTGCTTTTGGACGGGCGCCAAAAGCACGCCATCCAAATCTCCTGCTGACTCGGCACAGCGGCTTCACCCGAGACTGACTCTCCTTTAGGCTGCAAAACAAAACAAAAAAAAATAAAAATTAAAATAAAGTACGACTTGGGCACCGCTGTTGCATTATTCAAAAGACGCAAACGGAAGAATTGCGGCCACAAATTGGACGTGATGGGATAAAAATAGCCGAAGCATGTCTTATCTTTAGATGACGTCACCACGGCCCCCCCCCCCACCCTCTCAAATCCTCCCTTACTAGCTGTGCTATAGGGTGGTGCTGGAAGCAGGCACAGGGGGGCAGCATTACTGTGCAGGGGTGGTGGGTTTACGCTAGGCGCAATAACCAGTCAAATTAGCCGCGTTGGTGAGGAGCTGGAGTGAAATTAGCCATCTATCTGTCACAATGGATTAGGGCTACAGATGTGCAGACGCCGGGAGCAGTGAGTGGAAGGGAAGCTCCGTACAAGAGAGTTGGCTGGCGTTGTGATTCCACCCTACTGAGATAAGGTTGCTAAGTAGCTTTCCTGGTTTAGCCCTCAGCACGCTACAGCGTACGCGTAAGATAGTTTGATTCATTACCCGGGAACCGTTGGAGCGAGCTAACAGTGCTCACTCATTAGCATTGATTGGGAGAGACTGCTTCCAAAGAAGGAGTGGGTAAGATTTCATGTTTTCAGGGTTTTCCCCTTAATGAAAATCTATGTGTGCAATGCACGGGGACCCGCACAGTTTTAATAAGCATTGCTATGCTTTTATCAGAGGAAATCTCATTTCATAGAGGCCTGCCTAAACCCCCTCCATACGCTTTTCTTCCTCACAAAAATCACGATTATGGAAAATTCCACCCTGCTTCTCTTTTATTGGCAGAAGCAGCAGAAGACAAAGAAGCTATCGATCCATCTTTATAAATGTCGGCTTGTGCGTTGAGTGCCATAGCCGCAATTTAACATGCATGCTTCGGCCCACATTAAGTCACCCACTAGCCACCTAGCATGCTAATAGTAACCAATTGTAATTCTTCCTTACTCAGCGAGAGAGGCGGTAGCAGCGTAGGCTTTTCTCTCCTGTCACTGTTGATATTTACTTTTAGATATTGTGTTGGCCAAGTTTAAATCTCCACAGAGTGGTCAAGTACATTATCTCACCCACCAGCTACCTGGCATGCTAATAACTCCCCTTCCTAATTCTTCCTCATTTAGTGAGCGTGGAAGTCGGCTGTATGTGCATCTCCCTCCTGTCACTGCTGACATTTCCGTTCGGAGACCGCGGGTTTGCCGACCCCGAAGGGAGATTTAAACGCTTTATGCCACAATCTGTATTGTTTTACGCGTTATCCCGGAATTTCCCTTTAAACGCCCCCCCCCCCACGTTTGTTCCTCCGAGCCAATCAAAAGCAAACTAACAACAAAATCAAAACAAAGGTTGGGGGGACGGGGACGGGGGGGGGGGGACAGAGGTGTCTTTGTGACATTGAAACATCATCGCTCGACGTTTATCACCCCTAAAAGCTGGGAGACGAGTCCCGGATGGACGTTTTGGCCGATGCATGCCAATGAGACAGATCTGAATGCCTCCTACGAGTGTCGTTCCGCCCAGTAAATGTCACACCAGTGGAGGATGTATACGACCGCTGTGGGCCGCCACGTTAAACAAAACTAAAAACAGAAAGGAAAGAGACAAGGCAGGCAGCTGAAACGTACCGGACTTACTGGGTGGAAAGAAAGTAATTACATGTCAAAGAATTACCGTTTGAAATTATTATTATCTTTGTTGTTGTACGAGTCCCCTAATTTAGGGCCTGCATACCGTGGCGTCTCCTCGCGTGCGTTAAAGGATATATATATATATATACTGTATATATATATATAAAGTAGGGAAGTGAGTGAGAAGAACAGTTTACCTGACAGTGCGATTGTGTGCACACAAACTCGAGTGTTTAATCATGTTGTACCGTTTCATGTCATCTATTCTATTATCTGTGGACTTTCTTGTTGAATAAACCGTGTGCACGCACACACACACACACACACACACACATTGTGCTTTTATGGCTGCTCTCCATGGTGCTTCATGTAAGCCCTGAAATTACTAAATCCCTCTGCCAGTGTCCCTGACCCACTCCCACACACACCCACCCACCACCACCAGACCCACCCACCCACCCACCCATCCCTCTCTCTTTGAATGCCTACTCCCTGGCATCCGTCCCGGGGATACCGGGCCTCGGCATTACTCGCGTCACCCGGGGGTCTCTGGCTGTAAAGCTCTCTGGTACTGGCAGGTCTGAACCTAGAAGCACGGCAAGGAGACAGATGAATAGAAAGTTCAGTTTACTTCGTAAACAGGCGAGGTCAGAACCGGAAGATCAGTCACACGGGCAAACACATCCGACAAGGGCCAGGCAGGGAATCCTGGGCCCAGAAAACAGGCAAGCAGGGTCGAAACAGGCAGGGCAGGAAAAACCGGGAATGTAGAATGCGGGAAAGTTTGGCGTGACACACGAGACATCTGGCGGAGGACATTACTGACGGACTAATGAGGGAATGAGCTGCAGGTGAGGAGATGGACGGAGAAAACCAGGGAGGGAATGAGGTGACATCGCCCAGTGCAATATCTCTCTCTCTCTCTCTGTCTCTCTCTGTCTCTCTCTCTCTCTGTCTCTCGCCCTCTCTCTCTTTCCTCTCTTCTCTCCCTCCCTCTCTTTCTCTGTCTCTCTCTCTCTCTCTGTCTCTCTCTCTGTCTCTCTCTCTCTGTCTCTCTCTCTCTCTTTCCTCTCTTCTCTCCCTCCCTCTCGCTCTCTCTCTGAAAAAAAATAAGCACTAAAATAAGGTAAAGCAAAAAAAACAACAACAACAACAACAACAGAAAAAAGTTCCTGAAGCTGGAGCGTACACCAGATGTCACGAGGAAAGTGGTTAACCGCCACCCACAGACACTGCTGCCAGTCTCTGTTTCTTCAAGGGAACTACACCGAAGAGAGTGTTCACGGTGGAGGTGTACACTGTTGTGCAGCCGGAACAGCAAATGAATAGCTGTTTTACACCGGCTTCAATGAAGACAAGCGTAATACACCCACTGGAGGTCAAGGCACAAACATTACTTCAGAAAAAAAAAGTAGGCTTAATTGTGTATCTTTCCGGAACCAAATGTCATTTCGGGCTACAAGAGAAGCAGAACTTGTTAATTGTCCATTTGCATGCGAGTTGGCTGAAGCTAACAAGTGTTTTTGTTTTTGCCGCTGTCTTTTTTTCCTCACTGGTATTAAGATTTAATTGCACTCGGCCGTGTGGTGAGGATTCGCTGTGTTATCCAACGTATCTGCTAATACGTGCTTTAACCTACCAGCCTCGGAGCACATAAAAGCCTGCTACATGGAGCAGAAACCGCGTACGGTATTGACACACAAAAACATTGAGACGTGAAAGGACTATTACCATTCAAGGTTTCATGTGAAGAATGTCGCAATTATGACTCTCCGCTCTATTATTACTGTTCTTTCTTTTCTTGGACTGATAATTGAATTTAATTATTCAGGGTCTATCTATTTAATATGTTTTCCTAATTTCCTGGCTAAGTAATTATGTACACCAATCTTCTATTTCTGCATCTCCCTATCTGTTGGCATGGTGAAGTTCAGAGCAATCAGGTGAATGCCAGCTCTTCTTTTTAACAACACATATTTTCATTTTCAAGAACAGCAACAGCTCATACATGCTGCTACAGCCTGTAAGTATATTATATGTATTAACCATGTTCTTGGACTCCATATGTATAAGTACATCTGATGATTATTGTGTAAAATTCCCCACTGTAAGTAGGTATGTGCCCGTATAGCCTACCGCTAAACCCTGATCACACTGTAAGTGGGTGTGTGCCCGTATAGCCTACCGCTAAACCCTGATCACACTGTAAGTGGGTGTGTGCCCGTATAGCCTAGCGCTAAACCCTGATCACACTGTAAGTGGGTGTGTGCCCGTATAGCCTAGCGCTAAACCCTGATCACACTGTAAGTGGGTGTGTGCCCGTATAGCCTAGCGCTAAACCCTGATCACATTGCGCGCATGCGAAAACATACAAGCTAACTTATGCACCTGTCTCAAGCTTACCTGTCGTTCAGCGTGTGCTAACATTGTAGCAGTGTGCGTTTTATGACCAAGTAAGTGTTCATTTGATTTTCTTGCCTATGTAATACTTTCTGTTCGACGTCCGTATAGGTCGGCAGTTGCAAGCACTAAATGTAACGTGACATTTTGGTTTATTTAAATAACTCATCTTTAAGCATTGTGCATCGCCGCACGCGATCATCTACATCTAACAAATTTGTTCTGTTTCTGACCTTTCAGGAAACACACACCTGTTCACACTTGCGCTTACACACACCTGTGTTCATACACACTCAAATGCCACAACTACCCTGTGATGCACTACTGAAGATTCCCCACGTCATTGGGGATTAAATGAATCATTGTAAAGTGGAAGCAAACCGAATCAGCTGCAGTTCTCTGACCGGAAATGAGGTCTGTTTCATCACGACCATAAATTGTGCGTCTATTACAATTATTACTGAGGGGTGAGGGGAGATGGTTGCTATAGCTGTAGATAATTGAGGATTTTGTGTTAAACTGCTTGTATTGTTTTAGTTTTTCGAAGCCAATATGCCTGCTTTAACCCAATTCCTGGCGATTTGGTATCTTTGAGAAATTAATGAGTTGTATAGGTATCTCCCACCACATACGTGCACGCGCACACACGCGCACACACACACACACACACACACACACACACACACACACAGGCACATACACACAAACACGTGCTTCCTTTTGTTTCTCCTTGGGTTTTTTTCGACCTCAATACCGAGGACTCGTGTGATATTGACCTAATTTTTTTACTTATTCTGCGCAACCTTTTAGCAGGGGTCGGTGACGGGTGACAAACGTATTATTAATCAACGTAGACCGGCCCAAAGGTTGCATTTTCAATAACATCAAAAAACACAGAAAAACAAAGAGGGAGTTGTGGTGAGGCCTTTTTTTCATCTAACAAGCTAACCAAACAGCCGCGCGCCAGACGCTAGCTAGGTATGAAAACAACTCAAGGGTATTCTATATGAGGAGCTCTCGGGAGACTTGCCCCGGCCTAGCACCACGCAGACACAAACCTTAATGAGAATACACCGCACCTGGAGACGCTATCTGTCGCTCCCCGCTCACCTGGGCGACCATTTCACCACGCTACGCGCTGGGGCCTTAATGCGTAGCCGCCACAGTCGCAGGCTATTAGCTCAGCTAAGTGAAATAAATCATATGAAAACACGGGGAGGAATTGACATTAAGTGTAGATGTTGTTTTTGTACACAGATACCTATAGTGAGAGGAGTTTGTACTGTGGCCATTGCAGATGGCACTATGGTTTAACCGTTTCTATTATTTGTTATTTATTATTTTTCCTTGCCGTTAAAAACAAAAGAGCATTCATTTGTTGTCCGGCAACCTCACCACACATGACGGCAAATAGAAGTTGAAGCTCATGGAGTTTTCCGGCGGTGGCAGGACACCGATTATGAATTATGCATTTGTTATATATATATATATATATATACAGTATATCTTATATATATATATGTTTTTCTGGGGGCTTCTCCCTGGCGCCACCTCTCAGCGGATCCCTGACTAATTGTTTGTGTCTCGGCGATACCACGTACCGCACTTTGATGTTCAGAACCTCTTGGTCCTCAAAAAGGAGGGAGACCGGGACTGAGACAGGAGAGGGAGAGGGAACAAGAGAGAGAGAGGGGGGAGGCAGATGGGCTGCGACAGGATGCTGCGAAGCTGACGTCTCTCTCCCACTCTTTCAAGTGCTCTGGTTCAATCAGCCCTCTCGGCACAAGCTGTTGTGGAGCACCTTTGAAATCACGCCGTCTTGCACAATAGTCTTGACTGTTAATGACTTCTTGTAAAGTTCCAAAGCGGCTCTGATTACACGGCCACACACGCGCACGCCACAGGGGCAACACACACACACACACACACACACTCACACACTCACACACGTGCGCAAATACACACAAACGTACATGCAGACGCACACGCACACACACATGTGTTGTCTAACTTGTGTTAGGACATAAGTTAGACGAAGACACACACATACACACACGCGCGCACGTACAAACAGATTAACACACACGCGCACAGATATACAAAGTTACACGCATGCACAGACATAGATGTGGGAGTTAGACAAAGTTAGGTAAATAAAAACACACACACGCACACACACACACACACACAGACAAACACACACAGTGTAA
>OOFB01013858.1:11675-42953 GCA_900323305.1 Trachyrincus murrayi | reverse complement strand
CATCTCTGTCCAAGGCTGTGGTGGTGGTGATGACGATGGCCACAGTCTGTGATGAGGGCTACTGGTCAATCTAACTTGTGATATCTCTCTCTCGCTCTCTCTCTCTCTCTCTCTCACACTCTCTCTCTCTCTCCTCTTTCTCGCTCTCTCTCTCTCTCCCTCTCTGTCTCGCTCTCTGTCTCTCTCTCTCTCTCTCTCTCTCTCTCTCTCTCTCTCTCTGTCTCCCTCTGTGTCTCTCTCTCTCTCTCTCTCTCTCTCTCTCTCTCTCTCTCTCTCTCTCTCTCTCTCTCTCTCTCTCTCTTCTCACTCTCGCTCTCTCTTTTCTCTCTCCTTTTTTTTTTTTTTTCTCTCTCTCGCTCTCTCTCTCAGCTGAAGCATTTCATTAAACAGTAAATCACTCTGAGTGGAAAACACATCAGCTTCCTGTTTACAAAGCCAGACCTGCGCCACGGACCCAGATTGTGTTCTTGGGCAGCATCAATCACCGGCGCCACTCATACAGACTTGACTCTCTACTTCACTCTCTTTATGAGTCAGCCTTGCCTCTGTTGTGCATCAAGTTAGGGACAAAACACGTCGGATCGGTTAAAAACCGACACTCCTCAACATGACATTAGATTCGTCAATCTCGACCGTAGTTGTGAACGCGGTTGAAGTTTGCCACGCTCTGGACTCAATGACTTCTTCAGTTATTTGTCTAGGTCCTTCCCGCACAGCATGGTTCTTTACAATGGGGGACAGCCTAACGGCACTCTCTATAAAAGTCTACAGAAATTGTGTTCTCTTTACGAAATTGTTTATCTGATCACTTCATGTCGGCTGCTTCACCTGCCGGTAGCTCAGAAAGGGGAGGGCATCGAAGCAAACAAGCATTCACCTTCTCCCGTGGAGTCCGCCGGCCGGCCGCCTCCATCGCTTTAATTGACGCTTAGTTGTACGTTTTGAGAATGATTTTCCGGAGAATATTCTCACCGAGATGTATTTCACACATTCCAACGGCTACACTAAAAGTACTACCTTGCCTCAGGCTCCGAAGTTTAATATTTTGAGAAGGTACCCACGCTGACTGCCAAGAAAGGGGGGCTAAACACAGGGCATATTCTGCAGATATCACACATGCATTATGTATCCGGCAGGTCTACAGAGCTGCTCCTCCGGAAAAATCGTAAGAACTCGATTTTTATTTAAGCTGATGTCGGCCACTAAGCTACACCTGGTGCCAATAGTGCTGAGAGTATCAGAAGCTATTGATTTCTTGGAAATGCTCTCAAAGTGGACCATTCAAACTTGCATTCAGGGTTGTTGAGTCAGATGTTTAGATATCTGACTATAGTGTTATAATAGTGTATCCAAATATTAGGCCCTAGTTGGATAAAGTTGGATCCAAATATTAGTCTGAATTTGTTTGTGTAGCGTTAATGTAAATGATAATAATGGTTCATTGATAATGACTTGGAGATAATAACGTTGATAATCATTGATAGCCTATAATGCTAATGGTAATAATAATGATATGATGGCATTAGTGATAATGGTAATAATAATAATGGCCGTGATGAACGTTAGCATAGCAGGATAACGCTTACAGCGCTACAAATCACTTTTGCTACAATATGGTCAGAGAGGACGCGTGCCGGCTATCTTCTCGCCATCCGTTTCTCGGTCTGTTACACTGAGAACTAAAGCAAAGGTTAGCCTGGGCCATAAATCACAGGCCACAATAGTGCTGTGGTCACCCCCGGCCGGTCCATCACCAGCTCTCCTTTTGTTTCCCCATCGCGCCTTGGCAAACGGCTGTTATTAATGGCAGAAAGCATAGTCTGCAGCTCTCATTACATGTTGTTCCAACGACTCGGGCGCTGATGGATGAAGACGAGCCGGGGACCGGGCCTCATCCGGCTCTACGAGCCTCTTAACATGAAGCAATTAAACGGCAGCCACTCCGCTCCCGCTCCACGCTGGCGTCCGTGTTCTTAACAACGATGGCGGCGGAGCGAAGTGCTTCACTGCGCAAAGCGTTTCGTTGTCAAAGCATCTGAAGAGAGGGGTGGGAGGAATAGAAATATGCTGATTTTGACAGCAGCTCTGTCTGTGACAATGAAATATGCCCTTGAAGAAATAATGTTGTTTTGCATTATTTTGAAAATGGCTCTCTGTATCTCGGTATCCATGGTTAATGTTTTTTTTTACTAGCTACAAACAGCATCACTGATTGTATGTCCTTCATATTGACAATATTGAGGAGTTTGTTGCTGGTACGCCCAGGCAAGCAGAAAGTGTATGATTCATGCAAAGGCAGGTCTGATTGGCAGATAGGTAGATAGGTGTATGATGGAGCATCAACTTCCCTTAAAATGCAGCTCTGATACGCCGGGAGGCTCTGGTTATGCTGCGCTGGTTATAGCATGACATGAAGAAGACATGGGACATGACAGCGAAGACATATCTTCTGCTCCTTTAGTTCCTCATTATATGTTTATACATGTGTATAACTGTTCATGGGCTTAACCGTTCATGAGCTGATTGCAAATCTGGTGTTTTAACAAGAGCGTTGGGCACAACAGTAGACAGTTGGAACTCTTTCAATGTGGAATTGGCCAATAAAACGCTTCTAATTTATGAAGTCGTTTGGGAAGGCATGCGATGGATATTGAATTGTGTGGGAATGAGCAGCGTATGTCTCTCGCTACGAGGCTGCCTGCTGCACTTCTGCACAGGTATTTTTTTAAATGTAAATTTCGCTAGCGGAAGGGCATAATCCATGTAATTAGCCCTTTTAAATATTTCTCCTTTCGTGCTAAGCAGCGTTTGCTGTCATTGGCCATGCTGGATTTCCTTCTGCTGCACAGCCAATCATATGCCCACAATTAATCACGGTGTAGTAAACCATAGAAACCCATCAGGTCCTATACATTATACATTATACACTATACACTATATGCTATACTGACCTCACTGTTAACACCAATACATTAATAAACAGTTATTAAAAAGATTTTTTAATAGAGTTGTAGGGTCAGGGTAAAGAGCAGGTGTGTGTTTTATTGCAGATTAAAATGTTAAGTTATGAATTTATTAGGGGAATAAAAGTTTGTTTTATTATTTCCTGTTGTATGTATTGACTATTTTCTATCAATGCCCTTGTATACCTATATGTTATGACCTATATGTCATGCTATTGACATAGGTTACTTGTTGGTGCACACCTGCAAACTTTGTGGAAAATAAAATAAATCGAAAATTGGTAATAAAAGTTGAAACATTATTCAATTTAATTGAACATTACCTTCAAAACCGCAAACACTGTTACAGATTGAGCATATTTTTGTATTGTGCAAGGATCCTTATGCCAGCATTAATAAACATCAAGGATGACATTAACATTTAGTTTCTCATAGTTCATAGTGGCAACCGAAAATATCTGCTCATTTGCACGTCCTCATATCTATAAAAATATTATTTCAACACGATTTGGTGGAGGCTTGTGGTGGACGATTCCGATGACATGTAATGGGATTCATGGAATCAATTCTCAATCAATTCCGATTCCAATGGTGTGCTGTCTTCCTGCAGCATTGGATATTGTATTGCAGTGAGTCGGCGTCACATCTCACCAGATGGGACGTCCATTTTCTGTGGAGTATGAAAACACTGACCAATGACATCTTCCTAGATAACTCTCAGAGAGAGAGAGAGAGACAGAGAGAGAGAGAGTGATGGGTTTTGCAGTGTGAGGAGGCAGCTCTTGGCGGGGGTTAGTAGTAAGTGGTGAGGATTTCCTCTTAAGAGCATGGGGCGTTGTATTAATGACATGCAGCCTCCACCGCAGGTTTATCCCTCCACACTGAGACTGGGGAGAAGACCCTCTCTTATCTGCTGATTTCATTAAGCTTTTTTTAATGAGCATATCTGGATGGACTGTCACAGGACTCACCACTGGGTCAAAGTCCTAACTTACAAAAAATAATATTATAAACATTCTTTAGAACGATTACTTCTGAAACAAAAAAAATCCAATACATTAATGTTAATGTCTGGGACCAATGCATGATTTGTATCACTGTTTATATTACCTTAAAAAATACAGAATTAAGTAATTCCTATGTTAATTATATTAATATCGATTCATGTTTTATTTATGTGCTACAAGTATTTTAAAGCTGATGACAGCATATGGCCTAAAACTCTTCCTCAGACTGTTTATCAGACTGCTAACAGTACCAGATGGCATCAGTGAATCCTTAATTCTACAGCAGTTCAGTTCATTTTAAAAGAAGAAGAACAACTACTCTTCAAAAGCCTCTGAGAGAAGGCTTAGTTATATTCCCCCGGGTTTATAGAACGACATCAAAGTTAGACACGCCTGTCATACCTCGTTGACTCATAGTGAAATGTATCTTGCTCTATCTCTCACAAAATATATTGGTTTAATGCTGGGATTGTGACCAGGATTTAATAAACGTAAACAAACATGATTCCTCCATTACTATAGTATGTTTCCATCACATCACATTGGTGGGTGAATCTATAAGCATCAGGCTGTGATGCAGGCTGTGATGCTTATAGAACTGTCATCTAGGATTGCAGCCATTACATTATTGGAATTGCTTTCAATCTCCATGGCTTTCTGAATCGGAGTTAGACCCCGAGGTATGTAGGTATGTAGTCTACACATTCACCATGCAGGTTCAGCCATAGCTGCAGGAATGATGTTTGAATGCTGGAGACATTCCCACTAATGTTGTCCTTGAGTGTGTTTTTCGAAACCCTGGCTTTTTGGAATTCACACTGTATGCCGTGTTTTTGCTGTGTATGGCCTCCTGGCCAGGCCGTTATTGTAAATGAGAATCTGTTTTCAATTAACTTGTCTGGTTAAAGATAAAATAAATACAGAAAATATACAAAATAAAAACAGGAAGTAGGCCTTGAACTCTTTTTTTGTACTATAATTTAAAACCCGGCACCCGCTGTGTCTTAACGACACATTTTCTTCTCTAAACTCAAAGAGGAGGTGTACAGTACACCTGCTGGTCTCACCAAGGTAAGCCAGGATACAGCAGATGTTAAGTCTACGGTGAGTTTAATCCGTACGACTTGAGCAGCACACTGTGTTCCAGAACTTTCACTCAATGATCTTTTGTTTTCTGCAGAGAAAAAGTTGGATTGAAAGCCCAAGAGACGCTGTCTGCAAGGCACAACATAACTTTACTTCCTGTATACATATGGAATGGATCGTGTAAAGTGTATTCAACGTGCCCTCTCTCTTATGGGTGCTGTGAGGTGTGGGTGTGTGTGTGTGTGTGTCGGCCTGAAACACAGCCCAGTACAGTGAAGCGTGCTGGAAAGCAATGCCCCTTGTGATGATTCCACTTAATATATGCACATAGATTGTGTGCAGAAAGCAAAGCACAGGCGGTATGGTATTCTTTGTTTTACCACGTGTTATTACAAACTCTACGATATTGTAACTCATATCGTGTGTATTGTTTTTTTCTTAAATGAAATGCAGTTTTCGACCTCCATATCTTAACTCAAATGCAAATCACTCGAAGGCTACTGCCTTGCCCATGAGTGGCATGGTGCGGTTGACTCAACAGAATGCAGTGTGCATCGACACGTATTATAAGACCATTGCATTTATTCAAAATGCAATGGTACAATTCATGTACACCACAGCAAATCTTTCCAGCGTGAAATGCACTGCAAACTATCCAATCACAGAATGGGTGGGGCTGCTATGGCACGGGTTTAAAAACACAACAAGAGTACAAATCAATCAAGTCTTTTTTGGATCAATAAACACCTCTTAAATCAGGAGAGACCCGTGTGTGGCCGGTAGAGATCTATAACGGTGTTTGACACGAGGAACCGTGTTTTGACGTCTGGACTCGATTCGTGTACAATATGTATAAGGCCAGTGGGATTGGTTGATGGAGAACCCTCCTGCAGATGGTGGGTGGGTCACTCATACAGATGGACATTATCTGGGGCTGGTGGTGGCGGGAGGTGGTGGTGGTGGTGGTGGTGGTACTACTGCAGCACATGCTTACGTGCATCTGAAACGACAGATGCAAAACAAGGCAGCAGTACTTGTATTAAGTGGCAAAGTGGTTCTTGGATGGAAAGTATATTTCTATATAATAGGTTAGTGAGGGGAGTGCAGAGAGAATGACATCTCTGTGGAAACTTCTGTGGCAGCTTCCGTTCATAGGTCTCCAACATGTAATTCTCACCCCGTGCATAAATCAGCAAACACATTTGAACACTGTTGGATACGTGATGCTGTGTGAACAACGGATTCACACAAATAGAACAATAGTTTTGTTGCTCCTCCCTGACCTTTTGACGGTGCAACATTGAATTAACGGGTGTTTAAACTGCTTAGCCCTGCACTTACAATGCAATAGTCGGGATACCCCTGGAATTTGATCAGCATCACTTAACCTATTAACAAAAATCCTTCCAGGACTCATTCTGAGTCTCCCTTTGCTGTCGTTCACTAAAGCTACTGTCTTAGGTCGAGGGATGACTAGAGATAAATTCAAGACACCGGCGGCATGGAAACAGAAAAAAAAACTACTTTGACATTTCCACTGGAAGTGGAATTTTACTGCATTTTTGGAACATTTTATGTTTGTAACTATAGATCTGAAAAAGTGATATTGTTTTAGCTTCATAATTCATGACCTTCTTGCGTGTGGTGATGAAGGTAGGCCTTCTTCTTTGTTTTTCCAACCTTCAAATGATGTTTCTTTCCCTGAAATATTTTGATCTACTAACTACATAAATGAATCAATAGATCAAATCAAACACAACAGCGAAAGTATTATACCATGGGTTAAATGTGAAGAAAACAAAACTCTAATACATCATCTAAAAAATGCCACGTATTTCAGCATGTTCATGTAGAACATCCAATCTGATGATAAATACCGTAGCTCTAAATGAAAGCCTTGAACATGCTGTTCCCAATACACACCATAACGCTCAACTCGTAAGAGAACCGCGTGGTGTCCAGTCATCGAAGACCTTGCCGTCGGACAACAGAAGCCACTAGGCCTACGTGTACATCTACTCCCAGATGTGAATGTGCTTTCTGACTCTCTGGGTTTTGAGTTAAAACTAGATGCTGTATAAAAAGACCACATGGACTCAGGGCCATTCTCCGATGCATAACAGCCAACACTCAACATGTTCACTCTAACCCCATGAATGATTCATGGCCATTTGGACTTTTGGAAATCAAATCATTCCATTTCAAATGGGAATAAAACGACCGGAAATGTGCCTTGTTCATGTGTGTCTGAAAGAGTTGGCTTTTGGTTTTTTCATTTTATATTATTACTTCCCATAATAATCAAAGTCCCGTGTGCACTTTTCTAACTTTCTTCCAGGATATTTGACAGTTACCATCGAGCCCCTGGCTCCAGTTGTTGTCGGGGAGACCGTCACGCTCAAGTGCAACTTCAAAACCGATGGGAGGCTCCGGGAGATTGTTTGGTACAGGGTGAGTACACATAATTTCTTAACAATTTCCCCAAAAAGTCAGGCCAACGTATTCTGCTGCCGCTTTCTGTTCATGCATTCTCATCAACCACCCGTAGATCAATGTCAAACATCAATAGTTCCCCTGCATTGTCAATCAGTCAGACACAACCCAATATGGTTTGATGAAGGCTGTGATGTTTCTGTGGCCCGACTGTAGTACAGCATTCTCTGGGAATCCTGAGAGGCTGATTTCTGGATTGCCTGGTCATTGCCATCCTGTCCTTAATAGTTCACAGCTGGTGTCTCTGCAGTCATTACAGTCTCAGCTGGTGTATTACGCCACATAAGTGCTGCTGGTAATTAAGTCACTGTACTAAGAAGAATCCTCCGTTGTGTCCTCGACTTCGGGGTTTGGGAAGTTGCTGACGCAAGGACATTAAAAGTGGTATGTGTTTACATTTTACGCGCTGGATAAAGTCTAGATTTATTCGGGACTAAAGCAGAGCGGTTGAAATAATGGAGGGGGCGTGATGGTGATGATCGCTCAGAGTGTGAAGAGGAAGCAGCTGGGACCATAATATTTCTGGCTCTATCCCCCTGTGCCTCCATGATAATACGTATTGTTAAGAACTATCCGATGAATTGATGAACGGAACCGCTTTAAAAGTTTAAACGGTGTGCCGATGCATGCAGTAACACGAGGACGGATGTACAGATGGTCTCGATCAAAAGGTCCCGAAAGGTGCTTTTGAAATGACGCCCTTGAAATAACGCCGGTTTTTCAACCAAACCACATCAGAGGTTGTTCCTCAGGCACCGTGTGCAGTTTGCATAGTATTTTAATGTGTATTGTTCTGTGGTAAAGTATGATGGCTTTGACCTTGGTTCTGCCCGCTACTCCCTGGCAGAGTGCTGTTGTCTGTTGATGAGAGAGCAGCGGTTTTATTGCTTAGGGAGGAATGCTGTCTTAAGACTAGCGGCGTCTGCTTTCTCACTTTTATCATTGTGGAATAAAACTGTATCTCTAGGCTCATTTTAGCAAATGCTGACATTTCAAGGCAGGACAAAGCCAGATTTATGGTACTTTGTGCCTTTCCCTGAGCATCATAGATCACTGCGGCGGGCCATGACAATTTCATTTAATCAGGAACCAGTCAAGAGTTTTGCTTTTTTGCTTGTGTAAAACCTCAGTGTCAGACATGTGAACAATCTATTGATAGCTGTATCTTTAACACCCTCTCTTGGCAGCACAGCCTGTCCATATCAAGCACACTCACAAGGGCAGAGAGTTTGTTGCAAGATTCAGCACAGCTCTCTCTGGGGGCCCTCCACTCTTCAAAAGTGCTGATAAATTATAAATCAATTACCCTCAATTGGCTGCCAAAGTTCCTTTAATCTCTCCCTTTTACTTGACTAAACACTGTCGACTTCTCATTGTTCTTCCTGTTCGAATGGAACTGGGACTGATAATCACCTGGGGAATCATTGGAGCCAATCTAATCGCTTGGCCAGAGAGGCAAACTAAAGGCACCAGAAAGTCTCATCTCAAGGCTGTTGAATTCTTGGATGATTGTGTTTGTAGATTGTCTGATGTTCACTGGGGCTCCTAAATGTAGTCAAGAACCAGCCAATCAGAGCACTGGTTCAATATCATAAAATCAACGGCCACAGAAAATGGCCCATTCCGCTGTTTCAGTGGAGAATCTGAAGGGACTGGAAATCCCACTATGAACATGCATTAAGCTGTATTTTGTGCTATGGATTATACACACGTTTTAAAGAGTATATAGAAGTGGTTAAATTGCCATTAAATGGTAAAATGGGGGTCATTTAAACAAATTCCCATTATTTCTGTTGACTTTGACCATTTGTGACTGAGAGCAAATGAGGTGTAGCAAAATGTCAGCTGGATTCTAAAATAGAATATCACTCCATTACGCGAGTGCCTCAAGAAATGACCAAAAAAACAAAAAACGAAAATGTGATCTTGCACTAATGGCCTACCAGCGAATCCATAGCAGGCCTTCGTACAAAACCAGAGTGGGTGCATAGTGCTATGGGTAGTGTAGACACAAATTGTCAGGTTGACGTTGTACACCTTAACACCACACCAAACAACCGTGAGCGCTCGGGTCCGTTGGGGAGGAGGTCTCTCAGTGCGTGTGGGAGTCTGTTTGGGAGGAGAGCGGCAATAGACCGCTCCCTGGAGGTCCCACGTCGACAAGAACCCACGCCAGAGCGCCTCATGCTGTGTGTTCCTATTATGTCATTCACATCACGGTACACGCACGAGAGTACCTCCCAAGAGGGTTACCGGGCCAACCTAGTGGCTGTTCGGTGCGATAATCTTCCCGTGCATCAACCGCCATGGCTGCCAGCCCCTGATGTTCTGCTGTACCAATTCCTCCAACTGAATCTTTTTGTATGCAGGATAGTTAGGGTTAGGGTGTTTAACTCCCAACCCTATGGTTCTTCTACCTGCTCCCCAAGGACGTCTGTATCTGTGTTCACTGAAATTCACTTTGGATAAAAACGTCTGATGAATAACTAAAAACTAAATAATACCGTAGAATACCGTATAATACACTAAATAATAGTGTATTTTATTTCAAAGCTAGCTGAAAATGCGGGAGAATGATGAGTATGGTGTCTCAGAGTTCATTTAGTTTGCAATGAATTCCTCAAGCCAAACAGCCAAACATTTGTAAACATACTGGAAGGTTCCACTGGGATGCTACCAGGCTGTTGTTGCCCACACAACATCTCCTTTTAAACTGGTCCAATATCCTAATATCCCCGAGCACTTACATGCTGGTTTTGGAGTGATTCTTTTGGAGTGAAAAGAGACATTTGGAAGCTGTATTTTACCACACAAGATTATGACTAGCCAAAGGGTACTGGGTTCAATCCCCAATATCTGCAGCCATCTTTGAGCAAGATGCCCAACACCCTACCTCCTCATTATAATGACCTATATCTGTATTCTTTGCAAGTCGTTTTTGGATAAAAGCGCCAGCTAAATGACTAAATAGTGAATGACTCATATTTTGTATTCTCGTATTGTTCCAAGAACTATATAGGAGTATACGATACATTGTGTTGCTGGAGAACTGTTAACAGCTAAACTCTTTCATGTGTTTTGTGATAAAGATGGGTCAGTGGCTGTTTGACCCACAATCTTGTTTCTCTAGTTCCTAATCCTGGTCTCCTGTGGCGAGACCACAGGAGACACACTGTTCTAAATCCCACTTTAACAAACTTCAAGACAGGTTTGCTCTAGAAACTGAAATATACGGAGATAATGTATTCTATTCTTTCTTTCTTTCTCTTTACGTGTACTCACACATCCTGTGTGGATCTTGGGTGACATGCTGTTTCACTCCCCAAAGTTCAACCATGTCGACTATTTCAAAATGCGCTGGCTCAGTTATATTTATTTATTTGCTAAACAAAATAAAATCTCCTGTGTTGTAATGCAACACATTCTGGCATGTGGAGTTTGCATATAGACCGCATGTTATTCGATTCAGTCTTGGACTGACACACCCTTCTGTCTGAACGTATGCAGAAGAAAGAATTTGATGTTTTCTCTGTCCATGTGCTCATGTACGCGTTCCATTTCCGTCTAAGATGCCATGGCCATCTACCAAAAGTGTGCTCAAGGCCGATAACAGCAGCTCTTGCAAGAGAAGGTTTTTGAGGTCTGTTGTCTTAAAAAAAACAACCAAAGACATCAAAGAACAAAAGCTACTAAGGTTCTGCTGCGAGAAGATCACGTTATATGTAAGCTTGATGTCTAAGATAATGGTCAGCTCCTCCAGTGAATAATATCATTGTGGTTACATAATCAACATGCTATAAATACCGTTCTGTATCTACGGCTCATATATATATATAGCCATGCTGCTTCTACCAGCCCCTCTCCAAGGGCTAGGAACAGATTGTCAGATGTTCATCTCATCATACATATACATCATGGACACATTGCTGTACGCGTACAGTTCATGAATACATTAATACAAACACACACACTTTGATACTTGCTCAAAACATGCAAAACTAAACATGCATGCGTCAATACCAACCAAGTGTGCATTGCATTGCTATACACATACATTGATGCATGCAGGACTTGCAAAGCTGTGTGTGTGTGTGTGTGTGTGTGTGTGTGTTGCCAGACACATACCACATACATTGCTGTGCAACACATACTGTACATCCACACAAGCACCACGTGTGCATTGTTATTCACCGACATGAATACATGCACAGTGCAGTGCACGTCGCCATACACATACCATGATACTTTTATACACACACACATCCATACTTCCTGCACAAACATAGCGGGGCGCACATTCAGAAGAAATAACTCCTTCGATCTTCCCCCGCGTGTGTGCAGCGCGTGGTCCTGATGTCTCTATTAGCCTGGCGAGCGGCGCTGCCTCCGCCTCCCCCGCCCCCCCCCCCCCCCCCCCCCCCCCCCCCCCCCCCCCCCCCCCCCCCCCCCCCCCCCCCCCCCCCCCCCCCCCCGCGCCCCCCCCCCCCCCCCCCCCCCCCCCACCAGTGTTTGGTGTTTGGTGCGAATGTTAATGGTAAAAAAGTTGGCTTGTGGCTGGTTTGGTTCGTGTGTCTGGAGACGCTGTTTCCTCTCTCCGCTAATGACCCGTCACCGTGGCGATGACAATGGGATGGTATGGTGTCCGCGCCAGTGAAAAACAATGCTGTTTTGTTGGCATTTCACAGAGATCCCCAGGTAACCACCCCAAGAACATTCTGTGTCTAATTAATTCGAGTAATTCAACAAATTATAACGTGAACGAATAAACACCCTCTCTACGCCATTGTTTGGTATTCATTTGTTATTCCCTGTTGCCCAGTTGCCTCTCCATGCGAGGATTTTATATAAACTAATTGCTGCTTTCTAAACTTTCAGTGTCATTATTTCAACCACAACTGTCATATTTACGACTACGGTACTACTGCTATTGGATGCGAGGAGGTACAATGGAAACTACTCTTCTCAGTACTACTACTAGGCCTACTACTAATTCTATTACTACTAATATGAAAAAACCCACTAGTAAACACAGATGGTTTCAATTAGCGTTTGATTGTGGTCGTTAAGTTTTGTAGCTTGGTTATCAATGTCAAAGTAATCATGGTTATCAATGAGAGCACCATGGGGAGGCCTGGACCCCGATACATATAGGACCTATACATTGTAGAGTTTATTATATTACATATACATGATTGTAATCTACCATTATATTACATATACATGACAGAGTTCCACCATTGCACTACATATACATGGTAGTGTATTCTACCATTGTATTGCGTATGTTATACCATTGTACTAGATACATGATGGACTTAATAATCATGACTCCATGGCTTGTCTTTCTCCCTCTTTAAATTGCCAAGGTGTTGATTGGCTCTGAGTCTCTTCCTGCAGAAGGATGGGAGGGAGATTGTCATTGCTGTAAATAGTTGTAATTTTCCAAAACAAAAGCTAACAAGGCCGGCACCCTCCATTTTGTTTTGATTCGTCTGAATTCCCAAGGCGTGCTTGCTTAATGCATAGCTGCTGATTCAACGCAGGGGCAGTACATCATTTTAGGAGCCACATCTTAACAGTTTAAGCCATGCAATATTCCACAGTACACACAGATCTATTGGCAATTATTGTTAATATGCTAGTTTTGTAGTGGCTATTTGCTTTAAATGACCTGCACTTCAAATAATGATATACTTCAGACACTTCATTACATAATAACTTTCAATTATTTCAACAGCTATGTAAATTACATTTTATTTGACAAGTTTTTGGCAACTTTTTTTTGGTGAATAATGAAAGTAATCTGTTGGCGTTGTGTTAGGGGAAATGTGAACATTTGAACCTAAACCTCCAGCTTCACTACATTAAAACTCACTCCAATTCAAGGACTGTACTTCAATATCAAAAAGAATCCTATGTACTTCTACTCAAGTGCTGTACTTCAATATTGTGCTGCTTGTACTTTACCTTTTTATACAAACACTTTCATTGAAACACCTGATCTACTGAACTATTTCTTTGAAAAAGAATACCTATCAACAAGTTGATGGCCTGCAGAAAAAAAAATCTTTTAGTAAGTTTGGTCGAAGAAGAAACCATTAATTTAAAACCAAACCGTAGACTATGTGATATATACATTATAGGTATGAGCTTTAACATTTTAAAATAACCGTTTCGCTTGATACCAGCGAGTGTTGACAGCACAATTACTTTGGGTACATGTTACAATGTACGATGCAAGATTCAAGACACACAATATCTGGGTATCATGTGGAATAAACAGTTTGTTTTAAATAATTTCATTATTTAATTTAATTATTCGTTTTATTTATTTTAATTTTTGTGTGTGTGTGCGCTGTTTTCATAAAACGATCACACAACCATATTATTGCTAATATGGAAACGGGCCTACTCTCAATGGTAAAGGTCGATACTGGACTGAAAGAGTTTGGTTCTTGACGAGCGCAAACAACGTGTATAAACAAGTCACACTACGACACTACGCAAGAAACATGAACAATCGGTAGGATCTTGTCACCGCTAAAGTTCAGAGCCGGCGCTGCCAGCGTGGTTTAGCAGTGTCCTCACGCAGTCTGAGGATGCCCGTCCGCATGCCAAGTCATGCTAAGTGCATTCCTGTCTGGAGCTCAGTGTTGTAGCAACAGTTGTTGTCTTTTGGAAAGAACTAACTTGTTTTGGTTCAAAATATCTGCATCTCCCATCTGTACTACAGATGGAGGAAAGTGTTCATTGGCATTTGCGATGCATGGTAGTGGGGTGAAAAAAACAGTCCGTGGCGGCAATCGTTTTCAAATTGCAAACTTGCTCTTGGTTAAGACATTTTATCACTCGTTTAATGTGTCAGAAATACTAGCCCACGATCATAATAGATTTTTTGTTACCCATTACTTATCTAGTTTCTAGTTGACCTTTGTTTTATGCTACCATTATACAGTACGTCTGGCCACACCCGGTGCTAAACCATCCCTGGAAGGACGGATCCCTCCTCTGTGTTCCTTCTGATACGGTCCATGGTTCCTTCTCAAGGTTTCTTCCCTTAGATTTGGGGGAGTTTCTCTTTGCCTTTCAGAGGGCTTCGTAGGCAGGGGGTGTCGTAAAACGTTGGCCTGTGAAGCCCTTTGAGACTGTAACTGTGATTAAGGTCTCTACGAATCAAATACACTTGACTCGTGGTGTGCTTGACACGTGCGTGGTTATCGTCTCCCGTATGCAGTGATCACGCACGGACGGGGGACATTCATAGCGTACGACGCAACTCCCCGTGTGGTCTCGGGAAAAACCACTTAATTTAATTTGTGTCCTCAATAAAATATGACTATAGAGCTCGTTTGAGTTATTTATTATCTACAAAAGCTTCAAAGAATACACGCGAGCCGCGGTAATCTGAAATGCGGGGCGTCTACAACAAAGCGCACACAACACTTTAAGGAAATGATCAATGCGGTTTTTCAATTCATAGGCCACGGCGAGCTCATTATTAGACGTAATAATTCCCACTCGTAGCCTCACAAAAAGGTTTTGCATAGACATGCTATATTGTCAGGTCTCTTTTTTTTTAATGGGTGTGATCAAGAGAACGTAATACCCCCATTAGCCTGCAGGCATCTCTTAATTGGAATACACTTAAAATATATGAATTGCAATAACAACATATTACAAAAATCTGCATTATTCTCGTTATCGACTTCTTCAAATCGTCTCCTCCTTTTATTTAGGCCGTTATTTTATTTGTATGCACGCTCACAGTTTCATATCATATTCCAATTGTATTAATACAAAACGATGAATAATGGAAAAGATGGTTAGATAGGCGAACACAGAATCTAGGCTATATGAAAAATCTAAATGGGGTTGATTCTTGTGTACTGCATATGATCCCGCTAACGGTGGAATCGCCTCCGGTTTGTGTGTGACTTGAATATACAGTTTGTTGCTTAAAATAGAAAATGTTTGATTCAGATAAGAGCGCTCCCACGATCGAATCAAAAAATTCCCATGTATCCCCACCCCCCACCCGACCTCCCACTGAACATCCATATCCAACTTAAAGCCCCTGGGAAGATGAAATCAAATCCCAACATTTATTCATATCTTCAAAGTTGGGGTTGTTATGAAACAGCCGTTGAAATGGGTTCTCTCGGTTAAAGCCTCGTCACCGGAGATGTGCTCGTCGGTGAGTGTTCATCCATCGCCAGGACCTGCTTCAAGTGCATGCATTAGGGGACTTTCATTTTCCCTCCTCTAGCAACAACCAATAACCTTTCTTGTTTTTACCAAGAGAGATGTGCTTTCTTTCCCTTTGTTGCCTGTAGATTTTATTGTTTGAAGGACTCCATTTGTTTCGTTTTCCATTTTAGCAATGCTTAATTTGTTTCATTGGTACATTTTTGTCAATATTTCCAATAATCTAATGCGACCGCCTTTGCAACATCTTGTGAAAATACCATTTATTATTGCCCGTGAAAAAACATTAAACCTGATGGAGCGGAACAGAACCTAAAACTTCCAACAATGCAGGTTTTACCTTTTTTATATCTCCAGTGTTATTTAATGAGTGCTCTGCAGAGCACATTCATGACTGGCCCCCAGGAGCCCACTTTCAGAGGACGCTTTCAATGTAACCGCGGTGACCATAGATGACGAGACGAAAGAGGACAAGACTATTTGGATACGGGCTTCAGCACCCGAGACAAGGTGCCGTGACACACAGCACAGCCACCTTCGTTCGTTTGTTAACATCACACGGTGCTATGCTGGGGTCTCGTATCTCGGTTAACATGTCGGATGTTTCTGATAAATGAGGACATACCCGCTTCTTAATGACAATTATCTGAATTCAGTAAATCTCCTGTATGCAAAACTACACATAAGGAAGAAACGGTAAACAGTAACAAATGACAACAATACCTTAAACGGTTAAAACGATTACAACCTGAGCACAAGTGTAAAAAGGTGACCACCAGATGATCCAGCGTTTCTTTCTCCACCTCTCTCTCTCTCTCTCTCTCCCTCCATCTCTCCTCCTCCATCCCTCTTTGTCTTTCTCCAGCTTTCCCAGTCTCTCTCTCTCTCTCCCCCTCCCTCCCTCCATCCATCCCCTCCCCTCCTCTCTCCCTCCCTCCCTCCCTCTCAGGTCTGGAGTATAGACGACTCTTCTCCAGTGTAACCGGGTCATCTCAGCAGCGTAGGAAAAACAATTAGAGGGGACCCCTACCCCACCCCCCCCCCCCACCCCCCCTGGTGGACGGCATGCATGCAAGGACAGATAGGTTTTATAATAGATTTCTGTCCGAGTAAAATGAGATGCCGACCTCCAGGTCCAAGGTACTGGGAGGCTCGGCCACAGGGAGCTGACTGGAGGTCACTCTCCCCGTGGGGATGAGGAGATATTCATCCCAGACTTAATTCTCTCCCCCGCGTGTTGCGGGCCATCAGACTGGCCGTGGAGGTGGTGGTGGTGGTGGTGGTGCCGGTGGTGGTGGTGCTGGTGGTGTGATCAAAATGTTTCAGTAATTTTCTACACGTGTTTAGATATATTTTCTTCTGTTTTATATTTGTATTATATTTTCCACAGATGACGTACAAAGAAAACAAAACACAGCACACGTTATAAAAGAAACACAAAACCCAAGACAGCGAAAACATAACGACAACACAAACACCCCCCCCACCCACATGACCTTCCAACACAAATATTAGTTTTTAATTTCCCGTCTAGAATTAGTCTCATCTTGTGTGTACTAGATGTTGCTTATGGTGTACATTTGACTGATGAGGCGTATAACAAGGGTGTACGCAGTAATGAAAGCTCTTACACTAAAGTACACTAAACAGGTAAAACAATCCGGTTTACTGTTAGAACCCTTTGAGTGCTAGTTGCCCAGAAACCGTGACCTTGTTAAAAGTGAGATTTGTACCAAGTAGACCAACTTGACAAGTTAAGTACAATATTTGTTTTACTCCGACTAACTTTAACTTCAATAACCTTTTAAGACTCATTACCTTTGGGTGGCTGCCTTCATCTTCACTCAGTGAGATGCTTTGTGTCAACCCGTGGGAGGTTTCACAAGAAAAGAGAACGGACTACATAGATTTTTCACGTATTTGGATTTGATTTTCCTATTCTTTTCAACTCTCTTTTGTCTGATCTTTTTTTTTTGCCCGTGTTTTTTCAACCTTCATGTGCAACCTTCGTTGCCATGGTGGTGATTCAACCGGAATTTCTGTATTTTAAAATCACATAAAAAAAAACCATGTACTTTTTTGAATAAGCTATAATATGTGTGTGCGTGACGGTCTAGTGTAGCAAGTTGAGTCTCCTTGATACTCTCTCTGATCTGTTCGTCATGTTCTGTGACACACGCATGTTTCCCTTCAGGCCATGCGTGACATTGTGTGTCTTAATGAACCATTATGGTCTCCCCGACTGTCACAGAAATCATTGTGTCCTACCTTTTACATGGACATCCAATCCATTTTGTCGTCTGTGTAGCGGCCCGCTGGCCATTCAGCCGACGGGCCGAAGTGTCGTCGTCTCCTCCTCCACTACTCCTGGAGATGAGGTCGTCTCCTCCTCCACTACTCCTGGAGATGAGTGAAAAGGAGTCCCATCAGCCATCAAAGCATGTGTGAAATGGACAAAATACACACTATACACATTGTTTTTCCACCTCTCCCTTTAGCGTAATTACGGCATTATGCCGCACGTTGGAACTGTGTCAGTGGTTTTATCGCTTGACATTTCCATTTGCACAGAATGAAAATGTCTTTTTTTCTTTTCTTAGGGGGGAAGAAAAAATAATGTCTTTGAAATGATCATGAGGAGATTAATTGTCATTAGTGGGATGGTTTTAGCATTTCATGTTTCTGTTGTTCTTGGTTGAAAGATGCTTGTGACTGCTGTTCATTCTGGTCTTAATATATTTGTTTTCCGGGTAATAAGAAGTTAGCATGTTCTCAAGTAGTAAAGTATGATTTAACACACCATCAGCCGAATAGTCCTTGGGTTAACATTTCTCTCCTGATTATCAATCCTGTTTGAAGTAAAAACCTGCAATACATACGTGCTTATCTTTCATGGCACATAGCACAAACACACTGTGACGGTCAGAAAGTAGCGTGTAAGGGTGTGAGGTGGAAAGAACAATGCAGAGGAGAATACGTGACTACGTAAAAACCACACCAGACCTAAATTACATTTGCTAGTATTCAGGAGAATCGTCCTTTGCTTAACCAATCTTGTATTTCTAATAACTAAAGCAAACATTAACAAATCAATCGATTAATAATCATGAAACATGAATGAATCCATTAATACAACGGTGGCACTTAGACACACGGCCATTTTGTCTGCCTTTCCCTCCCTCACCACGCCTCCACTTTCTTCTCCACTCCACAGCATTTTTTTTTTTCAATTTGCAGATCAAACACTGTGTTTAATCCCTATTTACCCCGACACCAACCAACAAATTAGGATCACCAGCCATCTGAGATATCCGTTCAATTTGGCCCCACGGTTCCCCTCCGCTGCAGCACGTCCGCTGGGACTGATCGATCAGAACACAAGTCAAATGGTATGTTAGTGGTCTATTACTGACACACTGAACACCCGTCTCTCTCCTACTCTCTCTACTTCCCTCCCTCGCTCTCTATCTCTCTCTACCCCTCGCTCTCCCTCTACCTCTCCCTCCCCCTCCATCTCTCCCTGGCTCTCTATCTCCCTCGCTCGCTTTCTCTTCTAGGGGTTTTTGGGGGATGGAAGTTTTTAGTATGCATCATTAGTTGCAGTCCCTTCCTTTCTCACCATCTTCTCTCTCCCTATCTCTCTTGCTCTCTCTCTCTCTCCCCCTCACTTTCTCTCTCCTTATCTCGCTCCCTCTGGATCTCTCTTGCTCACTGCCTCTCCCCCTCTCATGCCCTACAGCCCCCCTTCCCTCCCTCTCTATTCTTCTCTGTCTCTCTCTCTCTCTCTCTCCATTCTCGCTCACTGTCTCTCATACAGTGTTTTTTGGGGGGGGATGGAAGTTGTTAGTAAGAATAATGAGCTGTCGTGCCCCCCCCCCCTCCCCTGCTGACAATGCAGCAGAACAGTGTACGGGGGTGTGTGTGTTTTTAAAGAGCTGTCGCAACAAAATATCGCATCGATCAATCGTCGGGGCAACAGCGGCCTCCTCTGTTTGAAGGTTTTTCCTGGAACGTGTTGGAAGACGTCATGATGTCGGACCGGACCTTGTTTCACTTTCGTCGGCTAATTTCCCACAGAGTACGGCGCCCTCCACACGCCACGCCGCCAGGTTTTAACTCCTCATTTATTTATCATCGTTTCTGTGGTGTGGCTCGGTGGCTCGAGCCGCTAGCGCGCTAACCACAGTTCCTGTAGCGCGGCGTGCGTCCGGCCGTGTGATTGGACTACAGTCAGTCAGTGATCATTGTGTTTGAACTGTGTTTCCTGGTTTTGAGCACTTCCATCGACAACGCTGTAAACTCCCACAAGCAGCGGCACGATGGCTGCTTGTGTATTTGTTTTTGTGACAATTTCCATTCAAATCCCATGGGAGAAAACCACATTCCCTCTACCTCAAATCGCCCGTTTCCCTGGGAAACGTGACATGCTAAGGAAGCCTGTTAACATCTGAATGCAGTTACACCTTGTCTTTAAACAGTGCTGCACACATTTTGCCATTCCTAATCGCACCCATAACCTGTATTTTCATTGCTTTTAGTCTTCCTTGCCTTTGCTGGTCATGATGCAATCTGTTAAATCTGTGATCAAGGTCAGTTTGATTTCATTTAATTTTGTCTGGAACTTTTAATCACATTTCACTTTCATTGTGCATTTATTAATATCTTTCTGGCATTCTCTCTCTTGCTTTCTCTTGCTCTCTACCTCTGTAGCCCACAGTAGCTCATGGTGTGAATCGTAACTCAAATATGAAGCAGGAGATATTTACCGAAGCTTTCTGACCTGCATTCAATCCATTCATGCTGCGTAGAACCATATATACAGTATATCGTACAACTTCACACGTTTACCCAGACCGTGTGATTTTCCTTTTTTGCAATTAATGCCATTGCCAATAAATCTGCCTCAAAGCTTAATAGAAACAGTTTCTGAAATAGAGGTTAGCATGCATTTCATGGCACATTGAACACTGAATAAAACACATTTCCAGAGTCTCGTGGCATTAAAGAGTGCTTCGCATTCGGTTTGTGTTTTTTCTTTTTTTCCACCGCTTGCTAATTCACGTCACAGCGCCAATCAAGTGAAGCGCAGCAGCGTTAAATGCCAGTACATCCTTTGAGAGCTTTGCCTCGCCTCGCTTTTTTTGAGGCACGGAGACTATTAGAATATTGCCAGTTGCTTTCTATAATCTTAATCAAACTGTCAGGAGTATCTGCGATGCGCAGAAAAAGGCTAACCTGCCACGGGTCTTTCTTAAGTCTTCAACCACGTTCTGGGGTTCGTCGTGTGGCTAATCTCGAGCATGTTTCTTTCGCATAACAGCAAGAAACACTTAAAACAAGGCAGTTGGAAAGAAAATGGTCATCACTGCAATTGTTTCTTTCAGTTGATTCCAAGAAGACAAAAATAAATGTTTTGATTATCTCTTACTTGGTTTGTTCTTGGCACTACCCTGCTCAATCTGGAATGGCAGCAGCACTTTGTTTGCGTTCAAATGTTCCTGCACGTTTGCGAGCTAGAGGAAAAGTCAATCCGAGAGCGGCCTCTCTCTCATCCGCAGCCTCCGTCGTAGTTGTGGAGAGCGTCGGGTTGCAGTTGAAGACCTTCATCTCAGCCAGGATTATGGACGGTTTGGGTAAGCCCTTTTCCTCACCAAGCTAATGACTGGGACATGTTGTGCCAAGTGGCATCATAAAAAATATAATCCTCCATTTTGCCATCTTTTTTTTCTTCTTTTCCTGCAGAAAAGATGTCCCGTCTGCCAAGTATGTTTAGGTTATTACCATTTAGCTTCAGCGAAGTGCTCATTTGTTAACAAAGAGACTTATTGATGTGTGCCCTCAGTGACCAAGTCACAGCACAGAAGGCCCTGCCAAGACAACATGGAAATTGCTACAGCCTTGACTGATTGTGAATAAACACAATCTGGTTATATCTTGGGTAACCTAACCCCCCTGAATATTTAAACCAAAAGCAAGGTCTACCAATAACATATTTATGTGATTTGTTATTTTTCATTGATTTACCAAAACCCTGTCTACCAAAAACTAAATTCTGGTTGTTTATTTATGTATTTCTCCAGTTATTTATTTCAATCGATTTACCAAAAGCAGACATACCGATAACTAAATCCTATTTTTATTAATTTATGTATTTCTTAAGTCTATTTATTTCCAACTGGATTTACCGACCTACCTGACTGAGATAATCCCCGGGTGCCAGTGTTGGGAAAGCTTTAAGAGGTGAAACCCATTTAAACGTCTGCTGCAAGACACACAGTCCCACTATCCCCAATTAAAAGCTACATCTAATCTGATGTTGTAATCTGTAATCTGTCCTGACGCATCCCTGATGTAACCATGGCGACATGCAGTCAGGCGCTAAATTGCCCACATATTGCCTGCTGCTGTTGGTGGTAGTGTTGGTGACTACCAGAACGTGGTACCAAATTACCGGCGGTGTCACCTGATCTCACCAGTCAGGAAGCGATAGGCCAACAGTCCACGTTTAAACGTTATGTCTCGACAACGTAGCCAGTAGCAAATCGCAAATGTACGGAAGCACGGAATTGCAGTTTCAATGCGGCGAGTCTGAAACTGTAATGCTATTTAAAGTCACAAACATGAAGTACGGAATACAATCAGTCATCGGTTTTGATTGTGCTTGTGGGGTATTAAAGCAAATTGATTTTTAAATGATGCAGGACACCGTAAGTTGAGTATTCCAACATTATCGCCTGCCATATGGCTTTACGATGCTAAATATTCTTGGTGCCTGAACCTTGTTCTGAAGGTTTGAAGTGCAGTACTAGAGAAGTAAATTATCCCTCTCCGCAGCTGTAATTATGAGAGGGGGGGTGTCATTATTTTCCCACACCTTGATTTACATGCAGCGTTGCGTGTGGCCAGCCTGGATTCCACATTTGAAATGTCTTGTTGTTGTTGTTGTTTTCCTCACGCCATTCAAACCGTCTCATAAAATCGAGCGATACATAAACATCAGCCGTAATTCAGGGCGTTAGATAAATCTGTCACGGGGCGTCTTCTTTCTGCTCCTTCTGAATGCCGGGAGGATATCTTTGAGGGGAAACCTTTTTTTTTTTTTCTCCATCTTCTCTCTCTGTCTCTCTCTCTCTCTCTCTCTCTCTATCTCTCTGTCCTTCTGTGTCTCTCGGCCGTATCTGAAACATGCGCTGAATGTACAGCTGTAGTCAATTTCCTGGTAAATTGAGTGGAGAACAGCGACGGAGATAAACCCAATTGTAAAGCGCTGCGTTGATGGAGCTCTCTCTCTGACGCCAGTTGTCCTCTGCTGAGGCGAGGCTCCGAACGAGAGAGAAAGAGAGAGGGAGACATCTGATTGGCCCTATCAGCGCGAGTCATCGGGGCTAACCACATCTCCCCATGGGTCCCGCTGGCATTTGATTGGCAGTTGATTGTGCGCTTCTTTACAAAGTACCGTGATAGGGCGACGGCGACAGGTTCTCTTTCTGTTGCTCTTGAAAGCGCATCGCCCCCGCCACGTGAAGTACTGTGATTAGCGCCCGCGGTACGTGAAAGTGGCTCGAGGGGTACACGCGTTGTTCAATGTTTAAATGCTACCCGCGACTACTCTATAGTGGTCCTTCTCTCTCAGGTCTAACCAGGGAATCCAAGTGCATGTCTGGTCTGAGCGCTCTCGTGGACACCCACAGTGGCTTGGTTAGGAAGGTCCTGCGACATGCGTGTTGTCGACTAACCACTTCCTGTTCGCTGTCACCGTGATGTACACTTTTTTTATTATAAGACGAAATACTATCAGTCACACACACACACACACACACACACACACACACACACACACACACACACAGATGGTATATGAACACACTGGCCATGGACTGCAGGACCAAATCTACCACCCAGTCAACACAACACTGAAATGTTTGGTATATTTTCCCAAGGCCTGCATCACGAGGGAAACAACAAGCTATTTTCACCACAGCTCTCGCTTGTGGCCGGCAGGAAGTGACGGTCGCCACACAACAAGACACACTGATGAGAGTGGATTTGTAACAAAAACGAAAAGAGCGAGATGGGAAGATATAAAAGACCAATGCCCCGTCTTCGTCACGGTGCTATTGTCTCGTCTTCGTCATATGTCCATTGTCTCGTTCTTGGTTATCCAGCGCCGGGTGATCACAGGACCTTGAAATGCCCCCTCCCCCGGGCCTCACCCGCTAGATTACCAACACTCCTTTTAAAGCACCGCTCGTCTTTTCTTCTTCTCTCTGTTCCCCAGACGACAGGGAGGCCTCGCCATGTTCTGTACAAAAAAACAGTTTATTCCCCTTTTGAAAAAGTAGCCTGGCAAGGCTTGGCTGGGTTTACATGCCCCATGGCCCCCACGCAAGTAAACATGAATCCCTGTTTTTGGTGTGTGTGTGTGTGTGTGTGTGTGTGTGTGTGTGTGTGTGTGTGTGTGTGTGTGTGTGTGTGTCCCCAGACTTCTGTACCATTGTTTCTAGTTTTTCTAACAAAAAATACTGCTCCCCTTTACTTGAATGTGTACAGTGCTGCGGCTGTTGCTGAGTAGAAATGTTGGGTCCATCGCTAGCCAAGTGGAGGGCTAGTCGTTGGAGTGTGCCCAGCCCAGCAAGGAGACACAGCCGCATTTAAATCTGTAGGTGCCCTGACTTCTCCCATTCTATGTCCGTGTCAGAATGAAGCATGATGCAAGGACGAGACACACACAGATGAGACATCATTCCCCACAATCTGATCTCTTTTAGTATTCTGCTTCACCATTAAGACACTGGGTGCACTGGGCCATCAATACTGCAGGGACTCCAGGTGGAAACAGAGGAAATAGACCCAGAAACCTCAGTTTTTTGGCAATTTGAAACATTCAACATATATTGAATGAAATCTAGACGAGGAACACAAGCCTGACATCAGTAGAACATTAGCTTGATCATGGACTGCGGTGTATGCAGTCATTCGTACAGTAATTCATTCATGTATTAAATATCTCAGAAATCTGTACCATTTTTGGATTTGCTGTGTGTAGCAAGAGGAAAGATGCCAGTCCTCCAGTGAAGTAGAAATGGTTTGTGTTTGGAACCCAAGGACTCCTCCCGTTCTGCAACAGCTCGCCCTCACCTCATCTCACCTAACCTTCAGCCCATTTAGGATTGAATATAAAAGAAAGTGGAGGAAGGGTAGAGTAGACTCCCTGTAAAGCCGGTCCTCCTTAGAGGACTCCTGTAGTAACCATGTCGGCAGACGCACTTTGGGCGAAGAAGTCGAATAACACGTAGCGAATAACACGTAGTGGATAACAAGCGGAAACTGTTAGTTTGTGAAGTTTGTGCCTCCGCTGCCTGGTTGTGTCATTAATTAGCCGCCGTGTTGCACACTGTGTTGTTTTGTGTGCTTGTGATGATCAGCGTGTCCATACTTCAACAAATAATTGGCTCTGGTTGTGTGGCGAGCGTGATCCACGATCAATGATATCCCTGTAATGCACGATATGAAAGCCCGATGTGGTAGCAATTCACTAATGACAGTGTTCTCTGTGCCGAACCGTTAACAAACTACACTCTCATCTTGGTCGCTCAGTTTCGTGCCGTGGTACAGGGTGACATTTGGTAAACGCGCAAAAATCCAAAACAACAGAAATCATTAAAGGGCCTATTATGAATGTGACATATTTGGCCCAATCACATTAAAACCGTTGTTCCAATCATTTTTTATCCATCGCTGTGCTCTTGAGTGACTATTCTGGCAGTTGGTGTTTCTAGCGCCATAAATAATTAGCATGCGATTTAAAGAAGCTGCCTTTTTAATTAGCAGGAGCCCTGTTTTCATCCTTCCTCACACACGGAGCAGCTCACACGGGCTCAGAGTCAGGTGGAGTGCTGCTCAACTACCCCTCCGTCGGCCCACATTGGGATATTAGATCTTGGCTCTTAGAGGCAAGAACGGCAAAGCTATAAGGCTTTCATTTTAATTCGGGAATTGGTCGCCAGAAAAAATGCAAACCGTTATGAAAAGATAAGTATCTTGAAATATGGTTAATCAAGCCAAGTCACTCGAGGGATTCCTACTAAACTTTGAAAAAGGGGAAAAAAAGCTTTCCTGGATATAGACAGATACTTTTATTTCAGTTCTCGTAAAAAATGATTGTTATTGCCAAATCAACCCATTGATGTTTTATCACAGTCTTGCATTAGTCACCTCAGGACAAACGCATACACCAGTGGAATATGACATGACTAAATATGTGTATTTTAGTTTAGTTTCTGGGTACATACAGCGATATAAGGAGACAATGCCACATATGTAATGTCTGCCACTTCCTCTGTTTTGACTCAAGCATGTCTTGTTAAAACTGGAAGAAAGGAGCCCCCCTGCCACATTAGGGGTTAGAAATGTTAAGTATTTAAGCATGAAATGAGCCCGGAGCTGAATGCAGAGCAGACAGAGGAATAGTTAAAGCAACCTAGGAAACCTGCCTTGGAATTGACTCCGTTCTCGTTACCTGCCTTGGCTTCATAAATAAACAAGTAAGCTATTAAAATGAAACGTATGAATAGGGATAAAACTATTCCTAGTGTCTCTATATGTATACCTGTCTGTCTATGTCTATCTGTCTTGTCTGTGTTGTTATGCCATTCTGCATCTTCTTTTTGTCTGTATGCCTGTGTCTGGCTGTGTCTGTCTGTGTCCACCTGTCTAATTGTCTGTCTATTTCTTTATGTCAAGCTGTATCTGTCCATCTATGTCTATTCATCTCTATCTGAATAGACATAGACATATCTATCTGTCTGCTGCACATAGGTTTGTCTATGTCTATTAATGTCTGTATGTCCATGTCTATCTATCCATCTCTCTCTGTCTGTGTCAGGTGTGAACCCAAACACATAACACCGACACTGAAGACTGAAGAATTCGGGATTTATTATTAAACGGGCATGGAGTCAAGACGGGCGATGATTCGGGAACGAGCAGGTAGTCAGACAGGCGATGGTTCGGTAACAGACTGGTAGTCAGACAGACGAGGAGTAACCGGAACACAAGACACACGAGGGAATAACAAACACGAAGAAAACTCAGTAAATACTATGAGTGACTACCACGGAGTGAAGGCAACGCTCTGACGATGAGTGGATGGAAAACCGGGCGGCTGGTGAGCTTGATTAACCTCACGTGAGTAAACGGCGTCATCGGGGAGGAGCCGGAGATTGGTGATTAGTGGCGATGTGACGTGCGGTAAGGAAGGCGACGACTTAGGGCCGTGTCCCGGAGGTAACGGTAGCAGACGTGACGATCGGTGTACATCTTCTGCCACGCAGTTTATGAGGCTGAAGCCAGCCCCTCTTGTACGGCCATCCATGAGATGCAGATGGTGTTTTCAGACACCTCGGGAATACGGAATAGAAAGAGAAGGAGCCCGAGAAGCCAACATGCAGACTGGTGGCCCCGATGTCTTTTAAAACCATCTGTCATCCGCTGTGTGTGTCCTCTCTGTGGCGCGAGGAACAGAATAGGACGTTTCTGCAATTATTTTTCAAATTCCCTGCTTTTTAATTTAATTTGCATTCCCAGTATTCATTAATGTATTATTTATTAATTAAGTTGTGTGGAATTCACATCACACACGGCAAATCGAATAGACGTATTGAGTTAGTTTCTTTAATGGCGGCCAGTCCCTCATTAACACATTCGTATGTACCTACGTCCGTTTCCGAGGGGGTGGGGTTGCTGGCAGGGAAGCTTTGAAGTATCCAAAAGAGCCGAAGACGCAGTACCGAGTACTAACGCTAGCTAATGTCAGCGTGTGATCATCCCCCCGGGGCTATTCTGCAGAGCAAGTCGTGACATTTGAAATCATGCCCAGAAATCAGCACTTTTCCGATTTAAGACTGTATCCTGATGCAAGCACATTGTGGCATTGTTGATATCGTCGCAGTCATAGAATTGTACAAAAGCCTGAATTACAGAAGCATTTGAGAAATGATTTGGAAATGGTAACCTTCTGCCTTCAATGACCAGAACCATAACTATGAAAGTCTTGATCTCACTAGTTTGAACTTGGAGTTAAGATCTACTTGGTATTGTGTGCCCTTTCAGATGTCCACTGGGGCATAATATAGTGTGTGTGTGTGTGTGTGTGTGTGTGTGTCTGTGTGTGTGTCTGTGTGTGTGTGTGTGTGTCTTAGGTCGGTGTTAATTGTATTATATCATATTACTAGACTGTGTGTTTCAGTCTTCTCAAGATTCTGCCGCATTTAGCAACGCAATACAAATACAATATATTAACACAAATATTAATACATTTTAGAGGGCAAGCTTTTCGGGTTAAAGTGTAACACTATGAACACTATTTAAGGAGTTCTAAGAAAGAGGGGGGACATGTTATCCCCATGGTTACGACCCACGGCAGCTTTGTGATACTTTTTTCTAAGCTAGTACCGTCGTTGTGTATGAGCGTTAAAATGAGCGATGTCGTATGTGAAATGTGCCACACATCGTGGCGTTATACTATAAGTGTCGGAGAAGCTTAACCCTCTCTCGGTAGCCGGTGTCCCTTCGTCGTGATGTCGGAGTGTATCCGAAAAGGCACTTCGACATCCCGAAAAGAACACCACCTGCGTCCGGAGCGAACGTTCACAAACTAGTTGGCAGAGACTGGCAACCATTTTACTTCAGTTTTTTTCTAAATTACGGTCTTATTTTAGTAACAGTGACAAAATGTCATAGATTACTATGTTGACGATCATATAAGACATATTACCACGTTTAAAAAAAGGGTTAGGGTTAAAAAAAAAAAGATTTTGGGTTCCCTTTAAGCTGTTTGTACTCCATTAAGTCAGGTTCTGAAGGTTGGTACATCTCAGCCTAGCCTAGCCTAAACTGCTACTCAGCCAGGACATACAATAGCACCCAGATCCACAGGGTCTAGAGTTACTACACTGTCCTATTCACAAAACATGGCCCTCAGAAATTAATACACTTGCTTCGACTTGTGAATTACTCTCAAGTTTGTTTGGGGGGGGTACGGTGTTCTGCGATGCCTCCTTCGAACTTTAGTTTATGTTTACATTTTTCAGTCGGTGGAGACTGAGAACAATCAAAGTGTACGATAAAAATTGGACTAGCTACAAATAATTGTGCTGCACGGCATTGTTTCTAGAATAACAAGCGGGCAGAGTGCAGGGCACCTATGGGAACCAGGTGTTTTGCAATGTGGCGGTAGTGCATACGAGTAACATCAGAAATAGTGCATTTAAACAATACTTGAAATGTATCTATCTATAAATATTTATGAGTTGAGTTATCGGATAGATAAAACGCATCTCATTTGAGTACACGGGTACCGAGGCAGGGCGGGCAGGGATGTGTTCCCCCCTCGGCGTGACACTGTTCCTTTGTCCGCCCGACAGACTAGAGGTCCCCCGGGACCCCCCTGGTGAGTCAGGATCTCATTACTATGGAGAAAACCAGATTTAAATATTCAAATGATTTACGTCGCTAAACTCTTTGACAACCCAATTAATTGGTGGAGGAAAAAGAACGGCATGCACAATTCATAATCAAACGCGCTGAAATGCAGGCTGACATTTTTGGATTGTTTTTTTTCCCGTTAAAATCCATGTCACTCTCTGAAATTGGCAGTTCCTGTCAGACATTTCTTTTGACGTTGGGGGATGAAGGTATATTTTTGGAAACACATTTTGTAAGATTGTTTTCCTTGTATTGTTTCCACTACTCCTCCATCTCCCCCCCCCCAACTCAGTTTGTCCTCTCCAGCGCCCAGTAGGTTAACCTATTTATCCCGCAGTGGTCCTGTCTTGTGGTCTTGGGGGGTCTAAAAAACCTCAGGTAATTGTCATGTGTGATTTTGACTCACTGCCTTCACCTGGGCTTTTCAGAGGTTGTGTGCATCAGCACACACAATGGAGTATGGTGAACGTGACATTTAAACGTGTGCATTACGTGATTTACTGCTGTCCGTCTTATTGGTTTTATCTTATTGGTTTTTTCTCCGGTGTACAATAGCGGTGCAGTACACACATTGTATGATTTTTTCCATACATATTGCAAATTTGATTAATAGCTTATGAGGTGCAAAGTTATTGATATAAGTCACAATCTTCAGCATTTTTTTAATCAATGAATAAAAAATATATATATTAGTAATAGCAGGTCACCACCACAGTCACCATGAATTATTTTAATACCCGATAAATCAGAAATCGTTTTTGCCCCGATTTCCTCCCTCCATCAGCCAGTCCCATGATTAAGACTGGGTGGGGGAGCTGGTCCTGAACGGCGGGTGTTCAATTCCTCAGTACACATAAATCAGACAGATTAAGGGCGAACACTCAAGCTGTCCTGGCTTTGATACGGGTCCATTATAACCTCCATGTCCTCCGCAAAGTGATCAGTTTCCTTTTTTGTCGCGTTACATCCCAATACAATCTCATCATCGCACTACAGTTATTCTCCCCCTTGTTCCTACGCTAACGTAACGCTGGAGTTGTTCTCACGGTATTGCACCAGGAAAACAAACAACCAAACAAAATCAATTGTATTGTGTAGTATTGTTTACCCGGGGAAGGAATATGCTGACCGTGCATACTAGTGTTGGTCTTTATAGTTCCCCCAGCCGTGCAATGCTTTTTGCGCATACAGTAACGGGGTGGAGGTGGATCTCACGGCGGGCCGGGGGGCCACCACCACCCTGTCTGGTCCAGGAGAACATCTTAAAGGAGACAGGAGTGTTACTTATATCTCCAGCTCTGGTCCCAGAGCTGCCTCAGGCGTCTTTTAGAATCCACAGTGTTGTTGAATACTCGATCCTGATTGGTCAATAACGTTCCAAGGGTGTGCATTATTTTTCAATAACGGGACGTCTCTGCCTCTGCTACAAATCAACATCAACAACAACGGTCAAATGCTCTACTCAAATACTTTTTTGGAGCTACTATTAATTTAAGTCCAAAACCCACGTGTCTATATGTCTACTCTCAGGACTGGCTGGACATGGCCTTGATGTTGAACTACCAACTTCTTCTGATAAAATAAAGAACTGAATGTAAATATTAGGACTAGCAGGCCTGCTCTGCATCTCATACCAGAGCTCATTGGTTCAGCAGCTGATCTGAGGTCTGTCCATACTGAAATTATCCTGCCTGAGTCATATCCATCCACATTATGTGTGTATATATATATATAGATATTTATAACGATTAACAAGTAAATAATTGATTGTACTGTGAGCTTGCCTACTGTATTCCAACAAGACCCTAATTAACCCGGTCTAGAAGCAAATCATACTTCCAAAGTCCCTGTAGCTTCCCAGTCCCCCTGTTCTCTCACACACACACACACACACACACACACACACACACACACACACACACACACACACACACACACCCCGTACGCACACAGACACGCGCACACTGGACTCTGACAGCACTCTCACCCTCTCTCTGGCACAATCTCTTTCTCTCGCTTTCTTGCTCTCTGTCTCTCTT
>OOFB01013851.1:3776-22552 GCA_900323305.1 Trachyrincus murrayi | reverse complement strand
GGGGGGGCCCCCGGCCCGGGGGGGGGGGGGGGGGGGGGGGGGGGCTGCTGTCCCCAAGGCCCGTGGGACCGCTCCTGGTCAGTAGCCCAGAAGTTAGACATAACACAGAGCATCTGGTTCACTAGGGGAGTGTATATGGGGGGGTGGGGTGGGGGGGGGTCTTCCGCTGATGGCCGAGCCAATGAGGATTAAAGAGATTTCCTTGAGTTTACTGTTTTAATGCGGGGTGCAGACTTTTTTACTTTTCGATGACGCTGGCTAAGCACATCAGTGTGTAAATATTTAAAACCCTGGCTGATGTTGGCTGTGCTTTTTCCTTGGTATGTTGCTCTCAATATACATAAATAAAGTCCAATCAGAATCTATTGAATAGGGATAGAGAGAAAATACATGAGTGACACTTGGTGGATAAGCCAAGTTGTGCGTAGGCTTTCCCTCTCGTTAGTCAGCGTGGGATTATTTCATTGGCAGATTAATCTAAACATGAATCTACATCTTGAGCGTATCCATATCTTATCGCTTCAGGAGATTTTCAAAACACATATTGCAAATATTCCTTTCTCTACTGCCATGTTGCGCTTTTATTCTAATCCTATCAGAACTGCCGCCTACCCATCAAGTTATAAATACGTGACCCCTGTTACGTAACGCGCTATTCACGCATAACCCATTTGCCTTTCAGGGCCAAAGCAGGGCCAGCAGCATTTTGAAGTGCATGTGTTCATCCAGAATGGGGATGATGGGGATCATGTTTAATCTGTACTATGTCATGTACAGAGGTTATGCTCTTGGATGTGTCACATGGATGTAAGCCACAGCTATATTAAAAAGTGGCACGCTGAACGGTTGAACATTGAAATGCGTTTTCTTGGACTCGAAGCAATTAATCGCCAAAACAAATAGAATATCGTAATTAAAATAAAACAACAAGAACAGCAACTCTAAATACGCTACACTGCCCATTACCGGAGTTAACGTCCATTAATCCATCATCCACCCTTCCGTCCATCTATCTATCCATCGACGATGATACAGCAGAAAACACACAGGTTATGCAGATAATACGATGTATCATCCAGCCCTCAAGCCATCTATCATGAAGTGAAGCTTTAAAATGTGTTGCATTTATGTTCAGGCCACAGAACCATTAAGGTGAACGTGATAGTTGTTGTTGAGAGCCAGTGGAGGTAAAGGATCTGTATTGGACTTGTGATTCAGCATGATATGATATGCTTACAGTACACGGGAGCTCCGTCTATTTTTACTCCGTCTCGTTTGATGTTACAGTAAATTGCATCGATGCAAACAGATTAATCTGTTGATAGAGAGAGAGAGAGAGAGAGAGAGAGAGAACGAGAGAGAGAGACGTTGTGCAGATAGTGGACTACATGTCACGCCAGCAAAAATGACAGCGTAGGCTTGCTATTGAATACTGCACACAGCACTTACGATGAGGTATCGCATTAAAAACGGCACAAATAAAAGCCTTTCAAAATGAGGATATCTCGTGCGTCCCTGCCTCACACCGTTAGCTGTAATCTATTCATCTTGGCTGGGCCATTGACAGACCTTTCCAGGAGCAAGTGATTATGTAATTCCCTTGTTGGCTAATTTCAGAGACTTTTAAACAAGGCTGCTCAACAGGAAATGGTTTATGTAGCGGGGGGGTGGGGGTGAAGGGGGAGCCCATATGCACACACACACACACACACACACACACATACCCCACACCACTACCACTGACTTCCCCTGCATCTTGAGTACAATGCATGCCAAGCACTCAAGTCAAAGCAATCAGTTTTGTCGCGATTTGACAGCATCCGTCGTACAAATTAGGAACTTTACACTTTTCAAAGTAACGAGTCCTCATTTAGCTGTGAAGTGATGCCACTCAGTCCAAACTATACTGTATACACACATAGAAATGTCACACAAAAAGTTCAGAACTGAATTTAAATGAAAGATATTCAGCTGCTTCATTCAAAGGGAGGCTGTCAAGCTGGTAGGAAACACTTCACAGCCAGCAGTACAGCGAGTTTCAACGCTTCATCAACAGGCTGTGCTGGCAGGCATTTAATAACTTCAGCTATGTACAGGGAGGATATTAACAGATATTTATTCATTTCTCAACAGACGTGTTCACTGTGGACGTCAGAGGTAGCATTTTTTTTTTTCTAGGAGTTTTCTCATTCAAATGCCACGCTGACACGACTTGAGAGAGAGGCATTATGGGATATATTGACAGCCCGGCTCTAAGTTTGGGTATCGTTTGGAAATATCAGGCCTGCTGTCGCCCCTGAGAGACTAACACAGTGTGTAGGACATAACAACGGATCTGGACGTCCTCCTACTCATCGAGGACACAACTCCACTCAGCCATTGAGATGTTAAGTACTTCCGCTATCGCCAAAGTACAGTCCTGAAGGATCAATACAGGGGTTAGGCACCTTGCTTGCTCAAGGATACCTACAGGTAGACTGGGGTACATTGGGGTTCGAACCCAAACACCCTAACCACCTGCACTCTTTACTTATACTCATATCACAGACCCCCAAAACTGTGTTTACATGCAACGACCCTGTCTGATTGTGTTTCCAAGGTAAAAGGTAAAAAAAGACTCTCTCTCTCTCTCTCTCTCTCACTCTCTCTCTTCTCACTAGCAAATATACAGTCCAATATTCTTTTGAATACCAAATAGCTGTCAAATGTTGCTTCTGAAATATTGAAATATGTTTAGTTCTGAGGAGCATATCTTATCCTTCATGACGTTTATGTTTTAGAACATGATATTGGCTCTAAAAACAATTGTTATTACGAGTCATTGAAGCCAACGGTTATCACAGTTTTCTTGATTAGAATATTAATCAACATGATTAGAACATGATTACGATACCATTCGTTTTTTTATTCATGTTTTATGTACTGTACTGTTTAAAAATAGAATGAATCCCATTAATAAGAAGTCACCAGATTCCTGTTTAGGGGCGATAAATGCGCCCGAGAGGTGAGAGATTTGACAACGTGATGCTACTGAACAAACTGTGCCCATTATCAATCGTCTGTTAAAACCAACACAACTTCTAAAATGAAATGAAAAAAAAAACAGACTAAATCCTAATTATAAAAAAGCTCCTGCACCTACTTTCAAGAATAGTAGGTCTCTTCTTCTGCCGCATTTTTCTAAACTTCCCTCTGAAATCCCCCCCGCTGGGGAGTCTGTCCAGAGGCACGAGCTCGTCCAGCTCCTCCGAGCGCTCCTGGTCGCCTTCACAGACATCCCGGGCGACACCGGCTCCTGAGGACATGCTGGATGGCAGGGAGCCCACAGGGAGTTCAATCATTCTTCCAAGGACTTCATCTACGACCTGCAGCCAGCGCTGGCTCTCTGGAAGTCTACTCACGCACGTCTCTTCTTGTTTCTTCTCCTGCTGCTTGTCAGCAGCCTATGGGTCCTCCTTCTTGGTTGAGTAGTGAGGTCCTCTGGAGTAGAGGTGCTGCCCGGGGGCCAGCTAGCTTACGGTCTCCCTAATGTGTTTTAACCCTTGCACTTGTCAGGGCAGTGGAGCGAGGTACTGTAACACTCATGAATGGGGCAGGTGTAGAGTTACTGAGGAGCCCCTCCTCTTTTACACAAACCAAAGAAACAGCTAAAGGCAAAGAAGGAGGAGGAGAAAAAGAAGAGAGGTAAAGAGAGAGAGAGAGAGAGAGAGTGCAAAGAAGATTTAGTTACGTTAGAGAGAGAAGGAGACAGACAGGCAGACAGACAGACAGACAAACAGACAGACTGACAAAGGCAACAGGGCCCTGTCTGCCTTTGTCTGTCTGTTTGTCTGTCTGTCTGCCTGACAAACAGACACACAGACAGACAGACAGACAGACAGACAAAGGCAGACAGACAGACAGACAGACAGACAGGCAGACAGGCAGACAGGGCCCTGTGGAAAGATATGTATAAAGAAAAGCTTGCCATACACTTTGTTTACGAGTCTGTGGTGTAAAAGATATATTGTGGTCTATAAGATTCTTAATATGAACTTTCTATGAAAAGCTTGCAATCAACAGTCTACAAAATGTATAAAATTGCATGAAAAGCAAAAATGAAAAGCCCAACAGTGGCTTTTTTTTCTTGTATCTTGAAATATTGATTTTAGTTTATGGATAAAAAAAATGCAGATGCATTGCAGAAAAATTGGCATCTCATTCGTCCAGTTTCAGCACACAAAGTTGAGTCTTATGTGCAGACATTTAGACAGAAAATGAAATGATGGCTTGCAAAAACTAAAGTACTACAAACATGAAAGACACGCACCCAGTGCATGAACAGGTTTTTCCTTGTCTGACCCACATTAGCAATACAAACAGCCAGTGTGCATACAGAGGTGTTGACTGTTTCATAAAGACATCCCAGTAGCCATTATGAAGCAGCACTGTCGTTTTATATCCTCCACAGATAGGCCTATGTTTAAATAAGATTTGTTTCAAAGCAAAGAAAAATTCACTACATATTTACCAATGAAACAGTTAATCCAAAAACACAATAGGCAATATTTATGTTCAAGCCCAAGACTAGGCTACATCCATGTGTGTCCAAGCGAATGCCTAAACAGTGTTGGCCAGTCTAATAAGACAACAAAGTGTCAGAGAAAGGTAGTCCGAGGAGAGGTGTTTTGATGGAAAATGGAGAAGCAGGCGTCTGTTTAACAATATACATGGCACGGTTATATGTCTACTAGTGTGTTTGTGTCTAATTTACCCTTTTGAGCTCTCTCTCAAAACACATTTTTAGGTCTGAATTTGTTAGAGCCAACATTTGCGTCAGATGCTAGATTATGCATAACCAAAAAAGGATAACCTTGTTTACTACAGCTAGTAGACTAAAGTTATGTAAACAGATGCTATTGTTGAAAAAATGTGTAGGCCTAGGTTACCAGGAAACTTTTTTCTAAGACACATAGGCCTATATAATCACGCTCCACTTACTGTATAAGCACACGCGAAGTGTGCTTATAGAAGTGGTCGTGGTGTGATGGCGCCCCCTGCTGTTTGGCAGTTTAAGTACAAAGGAAATAGTGTGCTTTCAGAGTGACCACCTCTAGTTTCATCACACTGCAGATTACATCTCACTCGGGTTTTAACTGAAGTTTGTATTTGACAAGTTTTACAGCATGTATTTCGCATTCATATACTGAGCAGTGTTTTTGTAATAAATATTTAATTTAATTGTTTGCTCTTTTGTCACACACTTCAATTGTAACATCATCATTCGTTTTTTTCCTCAGAAGTGAATAGAAGATTCCTCTTTTATAATAATACTCTTTTTTACACTTACAAAACTGCCGAAACAACTACACAGCCTATTAAAAACACGTCTATGCAGCCAAAAACCAATTGCTATACAAAAAAAATCCCGGGCATCATTACCCTGTGTATTAGTGTGTATCTGTGTGCATCTGTGTGTATCTGAATGTGGTGCAGGACAAGTCTGACATGGAGCCACCGACGCCAGGAGAAACTCACACCCCCAGGAGCAACACAGCGTGGTCACCATGGTGAGAAGTATTCCAATTTAGCTCAGGGCTCCGAGCAGGGGCCCGGGATGAATAATTGATAGATATCACAGGCTAATGTTAGCACATTTCTGAAGGGGGGGGGGGGGGTTAACTCCCCGCTACGCTACGATAATAGCGCGTCCGATAGCACGGACACAACAAGTAGGTCAGCTTGTAAACTATAGGAGCATTGTCCCACGAAAGTGTCAAATCAGGTTGACAAACCAACGAACGTGTCATGAAATAATAGCTGTTATTTGATGACACGAAGCGAGAGGAGAGACTCCAGTCGTACGGTTGGTATAATCGGCCGTTGCGTTGTCTGAGTCTAAAAGCAACACATTTAAAGTAACCTTCCTCACAAACTCCCAGAGAGAGGTGGCAAAACAGTGCCTCTAGTCTGCTTACAAGCCAGTTGAATGCAAGGTGGATGAGATTCTACGAGGATGATCTAATACTACGTCAGTGACCATCCCTCTTTATACATCACCTGCTCAAGCTGCAGTTCATATTCAATCACTTGTCTCCACACATTGAATTGGACACTTGGACTAACTAATTGATTTATTTTATCTTTCAGAAACACCAGCTTTAAACAAAACTCTGGCTGTATCTCTATGTCGATATGTATTCATTAACAAAAATATCCTTATAGTATTTAGTTTCACTCTGAAGCCAAACAAATCCTGCATATGTATACATCCGACTGCACTTCAAGAGATAGGTCTACTTAGTAGTTATATAAGTGCATAATAATATAAAATCCCCTGTAACAGAGAGAGGTGAAGAGAGAAAACCTCCACATCAACAGTGAGTCATTATTCAACGGATCGCATGCTCTCCTCACCTGCTCCGTCCGAGCTGGGGTTAGCGAAACAATAGGGACCATTCAGGGTCTGCAAACAAGCCCAGCGGCGGCACCTGTTCCCTGGGTCTGAGGCTGGCTATTGTCTGGCGAGGGGAGCGGGCTCCAGGTGACAGCCTACTTGCTCCCTCGGTGGCCCTTGAAAACGCCGACCATCTTAAGTTACCGTCAGGCCAGTATATGTTCTCATGAGGCGAGCGCTAACACGCTAACAAGCTCTTCTTGTGAATCCTTCTGCCAGTGTTGGGTGGTTTGGTACACTTGCTGGGTTACCGCCTGCACAAGTCAGTAAAGTATGTGATGGTATTCTCCGTAGTTACTTCCAGGTTGGGGGGAAAACGGTTTGGAAATTGCCAGAAAGTGATGGCTATCTGTTTTAGAGAAAAATAAACGTTTTCGAAGTCTGAGTGAAAACGACATCGGTTGGCCGGTAGTTTTCCAAGGAATGTAACACGATATAACTGATCTGTACATGACCTTGGATGACCTCGTCTTGGTTATTTGTTCAAATGAAGGTCACCTGGGCTTCACACGTTTACTCTCTTCTTTCTTTATTTTGGAACATTGTGTTTATTGATTTTCTCCATAAAGTAGACAGACAGTACAGTGATACCTTTAACACATCAATCAACCCAACGCCCCTCCCCCATGTCCCCCATCACCCATGTCCCATTACTGGTCTCTGAACAAATCTAAATAATAACAAAAATAAAAAGAGGTAAACCGACATGAATGAACAGGACCACCCAAAAAAAATAAGAAAGTCAATAAACTCAGAAATAAAAATAACGACTGCACCAGAAAAAAAGAAGAAAAAAAACGACCACTCAATTTGGACTAAACTTCTTGTCTGGCCATGGCACCTCAGTCAGGTCAGCTGCCTCCACAAAATCAATCAAGTTGTGCCATATTCCATCAAATACATCAGGCTTCGGCCTCAAGTTGTACATTATTCTCAAGAAGTTTACTCTCTTAACAATTATACAGTATGTATACTGTGTAGCAGTAGCGTATTCATGCTAGCACACCATAAACCAGCGCATCCCAAGCATCATGGGAAATTATACATCTATAGTCCAACATTAGTCACTCAAAAGTAACACATGTGACACTTAAGGTACACACCTTTTGCACCACAAGCGTTGCGTTTTAACATACCTGGCTCTCCATTCAGGCTCCACATGCCTCCTTCCTGCGTCGGTCACGGTGTGTACCAGGGTCTATTGAGAGAGGACAGCCATTTTAAGAGGAGTTTAAAAGTTCAAGCTTACTTTTGATCAACTGTCTGGAATGTCAACTGTCAAGGGTTTAAAATAAATAAAATGCAGACATTGTCTGTAGACTTTGTCTAAAAGAGGTAAACTTGCATTGTGGGCTGGAGAACATTTATTTTTAGAGAGAATGTTTGTTGGTTCCTCTGACGAATAATTGTTATGCTTTACACACGTTTTCTTATGAGTGCCGTTCAGTGGCTTTAGATCGCTCGTGAATAGTAATAGACTATCGATTAAGCCCATATTTCTGGCGCTCATGTTTAATTGAAATGAGCTGTTTGGGTGCTGAAGTGATTATTAATATTCCAATCACACACCTTCAAGAGTGAAAGTGATGGTTCAATAATGCTTCAAATCCCTCGCCCCTTCAAATACACATTGATATAAACGGTGGACAGCTGGATGTGAACAGGTGTGTGTTCTGCCTTATGAAATACCTCTGGTTACCTTTGCCCTTGGTGGAGAAGTTAACTTATCAATATTCTAGGAGAGTCCGGTTTTATTATTGGCTTGGAGCTTATTGTTTTAAACGAAGGGTGTTTCTTATTATACGGTGTGTGTGTGTGTGTGTGTGTGTGTGTGTGTGTGTGTGTGTGTGTGTGTGTGTGTGTGTGTGTTTGTGTGTGTGTTTGTTTGTTTGTTTTTGTGTTTGTTTGTGTGTGTTTGTGTGTGTGTTTTTGTGTGTGTGTGTGTGTGTGTGTGTGTGTGTGTGTGTGTGTGTGTGTGTGTGTGTGTGTGTGTGTGTGTGTGTGTGTGTGTGTGTGTGCGTGCGTGTGCGTGCGTGTGCGTGCGTGCGTGCGTGCGTACGTGTGTGTGTGCGTGCGCTACAGGCCTTGTGACTCCGCACTTTCTGTGAATCAGAATTGGCTCTGACTATATATAGTATGCTAAAGTTATACGAAGATAAAAATATACGTGTATCCTACATTGAGATGACTTACTTAAATAAACGACACACCAAACAGGACACGGGCCTGCTTCCAAAGTTACCAGGTAAAACTTAACTTTAAAGCTTGTTATTATTATTATTATTATTATTATGGCACGCCTGTTATTGGGGTTTTCCATTATTTCGGTTATATTGATTATATATAATCAAGTAGCACCGGTAACTACACTAATATGAAATTCATAAGGAGTTCGCTCCTGACAGTTAAATATAGGCTTCCCCTCGCCTTGCCGCGTCGATGTGAGAATGTCAAACGGTCATAAATACCTTCAAGTCACGGCGGTTAGTTAAGCTACTCCATTCTCTCGGCTGCGAATGGCGTCGGAACGGGTCTCTTGGTGTGCTACTCAGTGGTCTGTCAAAGTGCACTTGTTCCAACTGTACTGTTGGTCCAAGTCTCCATCAACTGCGGAGGAACCAAACTCCACCCCTAGCAACAGCACTGGGCCCGCTGCCCTCCCTTGGCTGAGAGGGGATCCTGAATTGTAGCGTTGTCCCGGTCTACCGCAACGCAATTTCCGGTCTGTTACTTCCTATGAGCTGTGTACGCCAGTTTAACAGTCCCCGGAGCGAGAAGAATAAGAACATGACAAGAAGAAGAACAACAGCAACAAAAACAACGACACGTAGAATAAATATGTATTTTTGTGACGAACAATTTGACGAAGCAATGTCCAAAACATGTAACGGAAACGGATATACCTCAATCGAAAGTCCCGCCCTCTCCCTCTCGCCCCTAAACCTATGGAACTGAAAGTCCCGCCCTCTCTTTGGCCGATAACGCTCATTTGGAACATCCCGTTCCAGGCGTTCCGTCGTGAGACGAGAACGACTGGAACGAGGTTACTGCCCTCCTGAATAATGGAAACATGTCGAAGATCGCCTTTCTGTGCCGTTTGGATGACCGGGTTTCTGCGCCAAACTCTCGTGTCCTCGTTCGTATTTACGAATGTCTGTCCGTGTTCGTGTTTCTGAGTGGATGTGTGTCCTTGTTCGTGTCCATGGGTCCATTTGAATCTCAAACAGGTCTTGTTGTAGGTATTGCCTCCTACTGTTTGGTGTTTCGTCGTTGGTTTGTCATAGGTGCGGCTGGACCACACAATCGAGGATTAGGGGAAGGGCCTAGATCAAATATTAATTTCTAAAGGATCATTTGTTTTTTGTTTTTACAAACTAAATATAGCCCAACAAGTGTAAACAAGAGCGTGACTGAAGTTCAAAGACACGAAAAGGTGTCACTAAAAAACATCTAATTAAATATGAAATCATATAACTTTGAACAGATTGTGGATGGTTAACTCCCCAGTATAAAGATGTTTTTCCGTTTTTTTGCCGATAGAGGTCATGAGAGGACATGAATGAGAAACGTAGAACACTCAAACATATCACAGTCAGGCCTAACATCAAGTAACATGATTATGAATTATTTATGTATTGTGTATGTGTATGTACTATTCATGTGTATAGGGAGTATTACAAGACAAAACAGATATACTTCTTATTTACCAACACCACCATGCAAACAATTATAATAATATCTTGTTTTGTCCAAGCCGTTGAGCCAAAGTATCACACCTCACATCTCAGACCACAGCTTTAGCTACTTGTGATTATAAATAACTTGACTAGTGTTAAATACCTGGCCACTATCAAATGTCACACTTTTATATATATTCTAGTGAGTCATGACGGGAACATGCCCAAAGCCCTTCACCAGACCCCCGAGCAACAGGAATTGCTTTGTCAAGCGTAGCCTACACTCACCCTCCGCGGCTGTCACGGTGACGAACCGGTGCCCACATTATTAAGCTTCAGGTGCAGTCCAATCTGAAGTGACAGACGCCATAATGATATTCAGGACAGGCGTCTATAGCATATCTTATTATATTTTGTGTATATTTTGTGTGTGTGTGTGTGTGTGTGTGTGTGTGTGTGTGTATTATACTGCGGTTGGTTTCCACCTGACTATGGTAGCGAGAAGTTTGAAGCTTTTATCAAAAGTCGCCAAAGCAATTCAAATCATGCTCCCGAGCAGGATTTTGAAAGTCATGTCACAGTCACGCATGGATTCACATTATGCGATTATCCTCTGAGAATATTCATAAATAAAAGCCCCTCATGATGAGTTTTGTGAAGACAGAAACATTTTACTGAATAGAAAACAAATATTCCACGAGCGTCGTCTCTTGTGTCACAATAATCTGCACTAATTGCAAAATTGGATGTCATTTTGATGAGACTTGTATCTGTAAATGTATCTGATATTTTGTCAAACTCGTCCACATAGCAAGCATTTGGAACATTAATATTAATACGTACATTAAGACATCTTGATAGATTGCCAATCATGGCACTGATGGTTTGATTTGCATTCACTTCAAGAAAGTATGCATCCAAGCTGAAAATGCGAAAAACAGAGAAACAGTTTTCATTTGCTTTAAACATGCGTTACATCTAAAGAGGTGTATGATACATCTACGTCTATTTTACAGCTGGCTAACAGGCGATCGACCGCCTATGTCTAAAGTCTATTCCCTCCATTTACTTATCTGCTTAAGCAGTTGTGCTAGCCTAACCTCAACGCCATCATGATGTTAACATCTACAATTACCTCAGTGATTCATCGTGTTTGTAAAAGAAAATCTCTCGGTGAAACATGTGAAGGCTTCAAGCTTTCTGCCTCTCTTTGGATTCAGCCTGGTTTTCGCTGCCAAATAGCAGTGAAGCCACGTATCATTTTGTTCTCATGATAGATGTCATAGGTAGGCGTACAGCCGTCTGTCACAAGACTCATTTGAAGGAATGTGTTTTATTTTCACCAAGCTATTAAAAGAAGACAGGAAAAGAAACGAATACACCCCAGGCGTGCGAAAAACGATTCGCAGGACAGAGGAGGCGAGCGCCCATCCGTGCGAGAGAAAGAAGAGCACCCACCTTATTATTATTTGTTCGTTCCTATAATTATAGGCTATAATTAAATAGGTTAATGTCATTGTTGCCATTATTATTATATCCTACCTTATTTCCTACTAAATATTTCAGCACACCACTCGCAAATAAAAGAAAATAAACAAAAATAATATATAAGCACACCATGGTCCGGAGCTGGGTCGGGGGTCTCCTCGCGGGGTCAGCCCTCGTAAGTGTGCACCATCGAAGCACTGGCAGTTGCACCCTCGCACGTTTTAGCCCTTGCACGGGTGGGTGCACACGAAAGAGACTAATTTCACCAGGCTGGAGTGTAGATAGGGGGTGCATCCATTCCTTATAACCTACCTGTCCCTTAGGTGTAGGCCCAGGACAACGAACCTGAACTCTTGGTAGTGTTAGTATGCCATAGATGTCTTTTAACTAAAGTATAGACCTTTGAAGTCCCCGAACCATGACACAGAGCCAGAGAGAGAAGGAGACTAGGAGAGGGCGAGGCAGAGGAGGGAGAGCGAGGGAGAGGAGAGAGAGGGAGAGGAGATACTAGGAGAGAGCGAGGGAGTGGAGATAGAGGGAGAGGAGAGAGAGCGAGGGAGAGGAGAGAGAGGGAGAGGAGATACTAGGAGAGAGCGAGGGAGAGGAGAGGAGAGAGAAAGAGGAGGACTTGAACCTGCAGGTCAAACTGTGGATCAATGACTCACATTGCCTGGTGTCTTGCGGGCAGGCCTTCCACTGCTCTGATTGGTCCGTGTTCCACGGCTCCACAAACAACATTGACAAACACTCAGATGAGGTGCGGCCATGTAGAGCGGCGTGTCTATTGGTACACAGAGGGGCGGAAGACCAGTCGATGTGTTTGATCACTATAACGATACAGAGTAGAATAGAATGCACCACCAGTTTTCATTTAATCTCCAACCTACTGTTGAGTCATTTAGCAGATGCTTCTTTTGTACACAGTGAATGTTTAAGTACATGTCAACAAGGAGCAGGTAGGGGTTAGGGCTCCGTGCTCAAGGTGATGGACAGAACCTTCCTAATCACCAGCACGCCATACGATCCTGCCCCTAGCTTTCTTAGTTTATTAGATTGTATTAGATGGAATAGAAGGAATGTTAAACTATTTAAAAAAAAACATAAACACAACCAGAGCTGTTTAAAAATATAAATAAACGGTGAATGTTGTTAGTGTGTGAGTGCAGTCAGGGGGAGAGGCAATATGATGCGGGAGGATATGCAAATGAGGAGCCAGAACTCGGCGGCTTGGACTGGCGTTCTGGCGTTCTGGCTCTAATAAACAGATGGTCGAAGCACTCCCTGTTCCAGATCGATGAAATGGGCATCAGAGCTTGTGTGACTTACATATGGTACGGCAAGACACACTAACAACATGTACCTGCTAGTTCTCTCCTTCTTATCTCTCTTTCTCCCTTGTGTATCCTTTCTTTCTCTCATTCTTTCTTTCTCCCATCCTTTGCCTCCTCTCTTTCTTGTCTTCCGTTCCCTCTCTCTTTTTGATTTATTGCTCTTTCTTTCTTCCTTAATTTATTTTCTTCTCTCTTTCTCTCTCTTTCTCTTCTCATCGCCCTCCCTTTCCCTCCCCCTTGCTGACTCTCCTCCCGGTCCAGAGTGTAAAAGCGTTAAAGCGTAGGTCACACGGTCTCAGATCAATGACGTCCTCTCCATACGGGCCGATCTGCCCGCCGGGAGGAATTACTTCCCCTTTGCCGTCTCAACGGTAAACAGCCCTGATCAGGCAGAAAGCGCTGGCTTCCTCGGGGGATGACCGCGAGCGTGACTAAACTCAGCCTACAGCCTCTCCGTCTTGGTGCCAGCTTAAAGGGTATGAACATTCAAAATCATGGAGATTGATGGCCAACGAGCTCGGAGTGTTGCGGAAGGCAGCGAGCCAAGCCAGGGAGAATGATCTGGTTTATGTGCTGTGTGCTCGGTGGCGGCATTATTTTTTTTTTTATTTGCTTGGTTGACGACAGAAAAAAAAAAAAAAAAGTCTTGCACCAAAATATGATTTCCTGTGATGAAACCGCTGATGACTTTTATCATTAGTTCATTTGTTTTTTATCCCTCTCTTTTGGCTTTGGCTGCTAGGCCGGATATAGCAGAACAGACAGCAGAACATCTGCAGGCTTACACAAGCAGACATTTTCAAAGGGTCATACCGAGGTGCCCTGAACCATGGCAGATGAAAAGGAAGATAAAACATAATAGATAGTGGTCCCTATGTGTACCAGAAGGTGTTTCAAACAGTGACCAAACACTTGAACAGCACTATATGTGGTAAAACACAGGTTATTACAATCGATGTTTCCGATTGGCTTGTATTGGTGCACGTCACTGAGCACCGGTTTCAACCAATCAGAAACAGGAATTCCACCCCCTTGTTTGGTGCTGTGTCTTGACTCAGATTCTAGTAGTAAAGACAATCAAACCAAACAAATACTAATGTTCACACTCAAGGTGATGAAGGTGAAGGATCTGGGGGGGTGGGGGGGGAGACAACAGCGACGAATCATCAGCACATCTGCGCTTTAAAATTTCTTGTCATGTTGCCAGGAACCAAATATTTTTTTGCAATTGCACCACCCAACCCCACCACCCTCCCTCTCCTCCTCCACCACCACCACCCCCACCGTCTGGTACCTATCCATCGCCTGTCCTCTAATCTCTCACCAGAGAGACGCACCCGACACAGCTGCACCCAAGATGGACGCCTGTTTACATCTGACATCTGTTTTGTTTTGTGGCCTTTTACAAAGATAACGCCCCCCACCACATGTACCGCCACATCTAGTAGGCGCTTTCCTCGTGTGCACTCGCGTGTTGGCCTTGTTTACTGTGTTTACTGTCTGTCCGCCTGTCCTGTCCTTCACCGACACTTTCTACACAAGGAATTGATCTACTTTTCTGAAAATATACTTCCAGTGTGGGTGTCCCAGTGGCCATACCGCAGTCTGTCCCAAGGTCGACGCAAAGGACACGACTCAAGAGTTGAGATTCACGTCTCCTCGCGGGATAAGACCTCATAAATCACTCTCTCTCGCCCCCACTCTGTCGCTCAACATGGAGGTGGGTGTGGGCGCTGTTCTCTCTGTAGGTCTAGTTACGAGTATTTTTCTATTTTTTTTCCTCGTGACAGCCACGATGGGGTGTCCAGATGGGGCTGGTGGATGGAAGTTATTTCTGGCCAAGAAATAACTCACTATGATGGAGATGCATAAAAGCACCCGCTGGGGCGCGAGCCGCAGCACCCCCCCACCCACGTGGGCGCAGCGGCCGGTGAACACTCTCTCCTTCTGGGGGCTTACACACATCTGTCACCACGGAAACCATCTACACGCATGAGGGGGGCCAAATCAGTCGATAAGGATTCAAAATACTGAGAAAAAAAACAACCACAAATAAAGTGTTGTTTATCAGCAGCCTACTATTTACTTTAACAATATAGCAGACACTTTCATCCAAAGCAACTTAACAGTGGATTGAGAGACGCAGGTCTCAGGTACGGGTTATGAATCCTGTTCAAGGGTGTCTACAGGTAGTCTGCGGACACTGGGGATCGAACCCAGAACCTTTCAACTGAGTGGCACTCCAGACTCTTACCCGGCCCCATCGGTAGCTGTTTGTGTGTTCAGCAAAAGATTGACATGTGAATAGAATTGAATATATCCACACTGAGGTAACTTCTGATTGGCGTGACACGCGTGAGGGTTCCACGCGGTACAGGAGACGCGAGTCAAAGCGTGACCCGCGCTCCTTGACGTGGAACTAACGCACAAACACTCATTCTTCTCACATCAACTATGGAACTTCTACACCTCGATGGAAGCCGTGGGGGCAAAAAGGAAATCCAATAAGACCTACACCGGAATGAAGCCCAGCCAGGCTGATGGATGGAGTGCAGAAACGGTACGATGGGAATTCATTCAGGAAGGTAATCCGTCATAGAGAGGCTTTGCAGTGACTTCACTTACACACTTCGCGATGCCAATCGGCACTTGCAGCTACGCAATGTAGACTTATATTGTGTTGTAATTATATTGCCGTTAATATTCCATGTGAATCCTCATCGAATTCAGACATTTCACATACACACAGCTGAGAAGTGCACGTGTATCCACGCTATTGAGACCTGCAGCTAAACACGAAACGACTGCAATATAAACAGAAGATGGTCCACTTGTTTGCCCAAAGCAATCGAGTCTGGCGGAGAAGACGAGCACCGGGGACAGAAGGTAAGCTGACTTGCCTTTGAGCCTCTGACCCCTGACTCAGTGAGTCAGTGGTCAGTGGGGTTTCTGAAGTAACTACCTCCAACGTACAATGTACGTGGGTGGGAGACTGGGTCCTTTCATTTCATGCGCAAAACTCATCCTTTTCACACAAAAAACATTTTCAACACACCACAGCATCTAAACCCACAGAGCTCTGTGAGTGTGTAGGCAGACCAGAGATTAGCACATGAAACACCCGTAAAGACGGCCTGGATCTTTTCGCTGAAAGCTTCCTTCAAAGAGAGACCATGAAACCAAAAGAGCTTTACTTCTGAACTCTAAACGCGACGATTTGGCTCAGTTCAACGCTTAACACGGGCCATGAATATTATGTGTGTTTTATGCATATTTACCGTCGACTGCTACTATGGAGTAACGTAAATGATAGTATGAGTAATTCATAAAAAGTGTTTATGTAGTAAGCTTACAATGTCCTAAAAGAGAGGAGCTCTGTGGCCATTTTCAAAAATAAATGTATTTTCAGTCTGGCTTGTAACGGGGAATGTGTTTTATTATCTTTCTTTCAGTCTGCCCTGGCAATGAGCCTACAACAAAGCAGTACAGGCTATTTAGTTGAAAAGTAAAACCATCCATCCAATCTCCTTCCATTGTCCAACTGGGGTTGTCATGTCAATGGGATGAGGAGAGCGCCTCAGACTCTCGTCTCCTTAGCAACGACCTCCAGCTTCTCCCGAGTGTCTCAAGATGGTCCCACGCAAGCCAGCCAGAGAGATTATCACCCCCACCCCCCCCCCCCCCCCCCCCCCCCCCCCCCCCCCCCCCCCCCTTCCTCAGAGACTCCGAAGGGAAGGTATGGACCTTCTGTTTAATTTAAACAAGTCCGCTATGTAACTTACTACTGCAAACTACTGAGATGGTCCTGTCTGGCTCAGCTGACACTGGCTGGTTTAGGGGTACGATTCGCACTGGGGCCACCCAGGCTAACAATGTATCCACTCACAGTATTGTAAGACGCTTTGGATGAAAAGCTTTACGTCCACCAAATGGGAGAATCGAACAGAAGAAGTTTAGAGGAAGGAATAGATTGCATAGATTTCCTCAAAATTGAAATTCCTGTACAATCGTGATTTGCTCCAACAAAAGTTTCTTGCTTCTAACGGTGTAATAGTTGTGGATGGGTTGGGTTTTCTTTTAGGCCTTTTATCTAAAAAATAATGAGTAATGTGCAAAATGGAAAATCTCATCAAAATGTTAAGCATGTATTAAATCAATCACACAACTTCAAGTAAAAACGTCCAATTTGAGTGTAGCTCTACGTCTTTCCCTTGCATAGCCATCCCGTGGGCCGACGTACCGTACCCTGTTCCCGTGATGCTACCTGGATAGCGTTCGTTCTTTGTAGGGTACATCATGTAATGCTGACACAGAGACGAGATGGCAGATACAGCAGGGTACATCCTTTTGAAGATACATTACCTGGACGGGAAACATCATTTTTTCTAAAGATCTTGACAAAGAACACAAATGCAATTTCTCCATATTCTGAAAGGCATGGGAATAGGATTGGAAAAAGCGCGTGAACATAAATGAGAATTGAAACGGTAAGTGAGTGGTTCACGCTGAAAACAATGGCGTAGTGCTTCATGTTAGAGTCCCCAGACACGGGGCTCCTTTCAATGTGTTCTTGAATCAATTCTCACACCTCGGCCACAAAATGTCGATCCATAGGAGATATAGATTGTTTTCCAGACACAATTTGATGTTTAGAGACTCACATAAATACTAAAACACCTAACCAGGAAACAGGATAACAATGTCCAATCACAGGGAAATGGAAGTGTGGGAGTTGTGTCGTTCTGGACGACAAACACATTTTAAAGTCTGAAAGGAATGTCGCAATAACAAATACACTATTTGAAATATAATACGCGTGTCCCCTGGAGGATTTAACAAGTTCCCTGCTTTGGTTTCTTTGTGCCTACAAAAAACTGTGAGCTCTCATATTTCAGATAGAAGATATTATCATCCAGGAATTCAACTGTTCAGATAATGATGACGATGAGTTCCAACATGGTTTTCTCCCTGGCTGATTTCAAAGGCCTCCTGAAAGACTTGGAACAGAACACGATTGGCTGCCGTCTATACGCTTTTTTTTCTTTCTGCACTTCTATCGCCAAATGTTGAGTTTAACCAAATGTTTGTTGTGTTTTGTGTTGTATTTTGCCGCCCTCTTGGCCAGGTCATCCTTGCAAAAGAGATCTTTAATCTCAATGTGTTATCTACCTGGATAAATAAAGGTTAAATAAATAAAAATGATTGCCATGATTGGTCAAAGCACTTGATACTCTTGTAAAGGCACATTTCAGTAAAGGGAGGAAGCAAACACATGTTTACACTCAACCCATCAGCTGAGGAGGCATCACAGTATGCATGCATGGACATATGCATTAGATCAGTAAAACCAGAGACTTAACTGAACATGTATGTACCTGTGGTTTGGTTCAAAGTTACATACAAGCCCGAAGGGTACAGGGTTCAATCCCCAATGTCCACAACCTGTGATATTACTTTTCTGTCAGACCACAACCAAACTATACAGAAACCCCCCCCCCCCACACACACACACACACACACACACACACACACACACACACACACACACACACACACACACACACACACACACACACACACACACACACGCACACACACACACACACACACACACACACACACACACACCCACACACACACACACACACCCTCACACCCACACACACACCCCCCCCCCCCCCCACCCACACACACACACACACACACACACACACACACACACACACACACACACACACACACACACACACACACACACACACACACACACACACACACACACACACACATCTAGTTCACCCCCAGTACATATGCGCACGGTTGGCTTTTATCTGCGACGCTGAA
>OOFB01013811.1:2822-12933 GCA_900323305.1 Trachyrincus murrayi | reverse complement strand
CGCAGTTCAACCTGATTTGTTATTTGGCCATTTATGGGTGCTGCCCTTTGCTCATTATTAAACTCAGATATGGCGTCCATGCTCATAACCCATATGGAGGAGCGGTCGCCGCTATCCTCACATCCACAGACCACACAACCCCCCGCCGTGCAGACAGGAAATGAGGTTTTCTACAGTGCATAAAAACCCAACTGAAAATGAAGAGGGTGAAAGATGTGTTCAGATGTTCCCGTGTATATATATATATATATACATATATATCTAATATATTCTTTTTGTATATATATATATATATACACTACTCTCTCTCTATATATAATGGAAGAAATGGAAGAGACCACCATGTCTACACAGATGCCTCATAACAGTGTGGTTTAGACATGCGAGTGAATTATATGTCCTGGTTTGACGTATTAAAATAAAGAGGAGAACGAGAGGGAGAGAGAGGGACACAGAGAGAGAGAGAGAGAGAGAGAGGGGGTAATTAACATCCTATGTGTGGGGGAAATGGATTGGACAGGAGCAGAGAGAGCACTGGGAGCAGCCCGGAGGTTGGACCTCGTTATAGAGGGAGCCTCAGACGTCTTCTCTTCTCCCGCAAAGCCAGCGTGCAAGAGGCCCAGTGAGTCACGCAGAAACCTATGATTCCTAATCAGCTTTATTACTATGAAAGCTTTCCTGGCACGGCTCATTCTCCACGCTGAACCGAGGAAGAAAAAAGGGAAAAATACGAGAAGGCCCACAGTGCCACCATTAGCAGAACCAGCATAACAACCCTAATATTGGACCGAGGGAGAGGCAATTATTCGAAAGGGTTTACTCACTGCTTTTAACGGAGGGGCCATTGCACTGTGAGCACAAATCTTTTGGCCTCTATAAAAAAATGGTGACGATGTGAAAGTCCACTTCATTCTTTATCGGAGTGATGGTGAACCAGTAGTATCTCAGTAGGCATCCTCAGCTCTGGGTGTCTAGATAGGGCCCCCAACTCTGACGGTTTAATCACATTTCCTGGACATGCCCCGCCCAAGAAGAAAGGTTTTTTTGTTAATGATTGTTATACTGCGTTTTTCCTCCCATGTTTATTTTTTTTAAATATTCAATTGTACATTTCTTTATTTCATTTCCCAGGGAATCCTATTTTCTGCTCTGTGCAGCCCCGTCGTCTCGAATGAACAGGCAACTGATGGTCGGACTATTATGACTGTGGAGCTAAGCACTACTGTTGATTTATTTTTAATGAGTTCTGCAATTATGCGAGCAATAATATCCATTAGAAGATGAACCGGCGTCAGCTCGGGCCCGCATTCTGCTGCGTCAAGCCTCCATTCCTCTCTGGTTTCGGCCCAAGGTGACATGGTATCGATGCCACCTACCTTTGTCTATTCGGTGAGCAACACAACTCATCTTCTTTCTGCTGGGAGGGACATTTTTTGTTTTTGGAAAGAATAGCTCAATGTTTGGTCACTTTCCCTGCCAGGCCCTTTTTACACTGAAAAGTGTACAGAGTTGAGTGCAAGTACTGTGTGTGTGTGTGTGTGTGTGTGTGTGTGTGTGTGTGTGTGCGCGTGTGTATGTGTGTGTATTAATCTGTGCACGTGTGTTTTGAGTCAGAGCAGAACATTAATCACTGACACTGAGCAGACACAGATCAATGGAGAAGGCTTCCGTCCAGACCCTGCCAAGGAGCATTCTGGGTAAGAGCGATGGAGCGACAGGCTGTAAATCAGAGTTTGTCAGGGGGTGTCAGCGGAGACGGATCAGAGGCAGATTTACCACCCCAACAATCCTCCCACTAGCGTCGAGGGAAAGAGAGAGAGAGAGAGATGGAGAGGTGGACGGGGGTCATGTGCCAAACAATCAAGCCCAAGAACAAACTCTACAAGCGGAGGGATGGATCCCCCAACTTCCTGTTCCCCCCGCTTTTTGCCATCATTTGGCGGCACAAGTCACAAGTCACTGAAATGCATTGGCGATGTAGTAACATGTTTTACTAGAAGGTCTGACGGAGTCAGGACCACGAGGAGCTACCAGGAGGAGCTACCATGAGGAGCTACCATGAGGAGCTATCACGAGGAGCTACCATGAGGAGCTATCATGAGGAGCTCCCACGAGGAGCTCCCACGAGGAGCTACCATGACATGCTACCATGAGGAGCTACCACGAGGAGCTACTGGGGATCAGTGCGTGGGACAGCGGAATAGAATAGCCGCGCTAGTCGATACCGCTATCCCACGTATCAGATGGGGCTCCGATTCTCTGCTAATGAAAAGCAACCACTGGGTGTGTAGGTAAGATGAGGAGGGGGGCACCTACGTGTTATCTCTGCCTGTTTCACTAGATTACCGGCCTAAGCCTGCAAGATGCAGATGCTTTTTTTTTTAGCACCCATGTGCTAGAGGTAGATAGTGTATGTATGTCATTCTTGTGTGTAATATATAGAGTTCTCATTACTGCTGCTTGTACAGTTGTTTGACCGCAGGCTAAAGCATCCTTGTATCTGTGTGTGTCTGTGTGTGTGTGTTTTCTCTCTTGGTAACGGCTATCTATTGCTTCACGCCCTTTGTTCGTTATACTGTGTTCTTTACATGGATGTGGAAGTTGGTTGGGACACATCAGAGAAAAGGTATTTTTAGATATTTATTTTCACTGATTATTTTGCCTGAGGAAATATTCTCTATACACAGATGCTTTCACACACACACACACACACACACACACACACACACACACACACACACACACACATGAACACAAATTGAACACACACACACATTCAACACACTGAACACACACACACACACTGAACACACATACACACACACATGAACACAAATTGAACACACACCAAACACACACACACACACACACACACATTGAACACACACACACACACACACTGAACTGACACATTGACATATTCACATAGAAGGAAAGGAATTGGAAAAGGAAAATTATAAAACAACCCATATTTCACTTCCATGCGGGCCGTGCTAGCTGTACCGTCTAGCTGCAGAGCGGTTACACAGGGAGCGGTTATTTCCCCCTAATTGGATACGAGCCTTCCTGGTAGATTAGATTCATTACAATCACTCCTCACTGTGGTTTAAACACTCTCTTCTCCTTTATCCTCATATTTGCCTCCCTTCTATTAATTGAGAAAAACACTGGAAAACCATCAACAACAACAAACGTACCATTCAGCACGGTGGAAAGTACCGGTAGGAAAAGTGCCGGCATCCACACCGCGGTCGCCGTCGATGCCATTTCACCGCATCGGCATGAAAAACATATTGTTCCTGTTCACACAACTAACACGAGTGCAGGGTTGTTGTTGTTTTTTGGTGGATTATATTTGCTACTGTTCAGTAGTACTGTTGTGTGTGTGGGTGTATGTGTTGGTATGGTTGGTTGTGTGTGTGTGTGTTTGAACGTGTGCTACATTCATGTCTATGCGTGTGGAACATTTTCTCATTAAAAGTCCTGGCTAGTCCCTGGCTAGTCCCTGGCTAGTCCCTGCTAGTCCCTGGTTAGTCCCTGGCTAGTCCCTGGCTAGTCCATGACTAGTCCTGGCTAGTCCCTGGTTAGTCCCTGGCTAGTCCGTGACTAGTCCTGGCTAGTCCCGCTCCTTGACTGAGGTAATAATTGCCGTACACGGCCTCATGAAACAGGAACTGCAACAAACAGACACCTTTGACCTTGGATCCCAAGCCAGGACCGTTTCCTCCTTTGTCACACAACACGCTGCTCATATTCATAGACTCAATTTGACATTGGACTGTTTTTCCTTGTTTATTCTCCTCGACTATTCCCAAGACATCTGTGAACAAGGGGCAGCGGCAAGAGTCCAAGAATATCATACTAGTCCAAAACCCACAAGTCACGTCCAACTGCTCTTTGACCTTTTGTCTAACGAGGCGACGTTGGACAATGTGTCGTCCCGGCGGACACGTTAACAATGTGAGTTAAAATGCGTCTGGATGGAGACTATAGAAGACAGTCGAATCAGGCTTTGGTGTCTCGACAACGAAAGAAAAGCAGATCTACTGAATACATTCATGATACTGCAAAAATAGAAGTTCATAAATGTGTGTGTGTGGCTGTTAATGAAGACAGCAATGACAAATACACTTGTAAAGACAACATTGCAAATTAGCAAAGCATACAATCCTACAAAAGTAGGTTATAGACAGACTATATGTGACAATTGAAATCTGTATTAGTCAATTGTTCACGCTGTCATCAAGATTCATTTTCACTGACACGGTGTAAATAATGCCTGCGTAAGCCCAACATGCTTTTATTCCCATGAATTCCTCCCTCTTTACATTTACCCTTCAGAACAGAGAGTAGGTGTTACACGCTAATTCACCAGAGGTTAACTGCTGGGAGGCCACACACTGATCTGTAAAACGTGATTAATAATTGCATGTGCTGTCATTGGTGTTGAGTGTTAAAAATGGTGTCATTAAAATAGGCAGTTTTCCCTTTTGCAAAAAAACAATTGTCCACATCAATTTCAGTTGACAACGCGAAGCAGACATGCTAAATCTGGGATTCGCGCCTCGATAGCTCTAGATATGTGTGTCGATGTTTCAAAGCGATCATTTCCATAATGGTATAATAACGGTGATGTGGATGTAAACACACTCGTAACACACCACGACCCCTGACCCCTGGTTTATAATGTAGATATACTTTTATTAGAAATATGACACATTCATCTTGTGCTCTGAAAACTGTACATTAACAAAGAGGCAGCCCCGATTGAAATAAAAACAGGGATGGGTGGTTGGTATTGAATTCCAGGAGTAAGATCTGAGAGAGAGAGAGAGAGAGAGACGGTTGGTGATATCAAAACACACACACACACACACACACACGAGAACACACACACACACACACAGACATACACACACACACACTCACGCTCAGACACGCACACCCAGACACACACACACACACACACACACACACATTTACGTTGTGACACAGAACATCTTTATAGTTCTGCATCCTGAACAAGGAGTAGGGGGGGGGGGGGGGGGGGGGGGGGGGGGAGGAGCAAGTATCTCAATAACTGTGTTCATATTTTAGGAATAATAAGGATGACGATGATGAGAACAACAATCCCCAAGCACAGTAAGAAATATATTTATAGGCTAAAATCCATTCTTGTAGAACTCTGAAATAATTACATTTTGCTGTACATCAGGACTCCAGCAGAGTCTTGTGCTTTCTCTCCGTGTGCCTCCATCAACACCCCACTGGTTACTATAGGACCCCCGACTTGTGTATATATATATACACACGTCTATCTATATATATCTTATCGATGTATAGATATATATAACCCTCATTTTAACTTCCGCATATAATTCTTTACATACACCATACATACACACACTCAGACACCAAGACATGAGTAAACTCTTTTTCTTCATTTTTTTTTTGTCTCATCTCACACCTGCAGAGATCTACCGTGTATGCGATAAAATGTACCAAGCCTGCTTGTACATGAAGCAATCGACCACTCTGACCCCCCCCCGACCCCTTCTGCAACTCGCTGAGGATTCAAAAAAGCCACACACCGTGGGGTCTGGGGCGGTGATGTCATCGAGGTTATCGGCCAATGAGAGGCGGAGGGAGAGGGAAAGCCTGTTTGCCGTGCTCCGGGTGTCCTCACCCCCCCACACCACCACCCGGTCCAAACATCTTTTTTATTTTTTTTTGTTCGGTCGGGGGTAGGACACCCTGCATTGCTGACAAGCTGCCGGTGGCGTCACTGATTGGCCACAAGGGGCCCCAGTCTGCTCCGCCCCCCCCAGCCTGCTCCGCCCCCCTGGTCGCAGGGTGTGGGAGGGAGCCATGAGGGAGAGAGACTCTGTACTTTGGCTCTGCACGGGTGGTCCCGTTTGGGCAGTCTCATGCCCATGCCATTTACTTAAACAGGCGTCCCCCCCTCCCCCCCACCCACCAAGGTTCCAGTGAGAGAGAGGGTGAGGAGAATCCCCCCCCCCCACAATGTTACCGTCGAGCAGGGGTGTGGGGGTGTTGGGGGGGCAGTGATGCATAACAGTGAAACAGTACTAACAACAGTAAAAGAAAAGAGTGTAAAGTCCCAAGGACTCCGGTTCATCACACTGTAACACTGTCACCCACAGTGACTCATCACACTGTAACACTGTCACCCACAGTGACCCATCACACTGTAACACTGTCACCCACAGTGACCCATCACACTGTAACACTGTCACCCACAGTGGGGCAGAGAAGACGCGTGATTGCTTTTCGTTGATGCTGTTGACGTGACACACGCGTGCAGCATCTGTATATGCTGCAGCGCGTTTCCCTGTGTGAGACCCAATACTCAAGGCCATGTATACTAAATATGATTTTTTATAAAGATAACCAGTTCAGTTGTTTAATTACATAATTGAAGACAAAAAAAAAAAAAAAAAGAGTTCCTTCCAAGGACAAATGAACGATATAAAAGTCACACGTTGTCCTCGTGAAGCACCTCAGGACGTGCTCCTCTGTCCGCTGACTCTCTTCCCCCAGACCATCTCTCACCTCCCCGTTAAAAACACATTTCCATCCGTTAGCCTCATGGAAAACAACAACAGAAAAACAACAAGAACAGAGAAACCAAGTTGGGCAGTGCACTTGAGCAGTGTGTGTGTGTGTGTGTGTGTGTGTGTGTGTGTGTGTGTGTGTGTGTGTGTGTGTGTGTGTGTGTGTGTGTGTGTGTGTGTTTCCACCCCCCACCCCCTCACTCCCATGTCTGTCCGGTCCAGAGGGGGTGAGTCGAAGGGGGTGGGGAGGAGGAGGGTGATGGTGGAGGAGGTGGTGGTGGTTGTGGTGGTGGTGGTGGTGGTGGTGGTGGTTGATCGGACAGATGACCAGGGTGTTTTCTTAGGAGTCCAGTCTGGTCTGGTCGAGTCCGTCCGTCCGTCCTGGGGTCCTCACACCTCGGTCTGCAGGTCCATGAGTTCCTGGCCCACCAGGGGGATGGTGGCACTGGCCTTCTCCCACTCCACCGTCTGCAGCTCCAGGGGAGAGGCCGCCACCGTCTCCAGGTCCTTCCTCACCCAGGACGGGGGAGAGTGGGTCTTGCGGATGCCGTCCCAGGGCCTCTTGCTGGGCGTCTGCTGCTTGTCCTGGTGGGGTGAGGAACCAGGGGGGGGGAGTGGATGAGATCCTAATGGATGTATGGGCTACTGTATTGTTTCATTGCTTACTTTTCACTTAACTTAAATGTACGGGCTACTGTACTGTTTCAATTTTGTCTTGCAGGCAGTACGAATTTTGTTCAAATTCTTACTGCCTGCTGTACGTGCCTGTACCAGAAATGCAATAAAAAACAAACAAGATCCTTATGGAACTGCGTCAGAACGACAGATTAACACATTTAGTAGCCGGGACCAAAGCGGTGGGCACAACTTCATGATTTTAAACATCAGCGTGCTGAGTCTGAGATTGACTTTCGGTTACTTAAAAAAAAAAAAGGCATACAAGTAATAAATACATAAACAAAAGACCGTAGGAGGACAACCTGGACGTGGAGATTAGAAGTGAAATCAAAGGAAGTCGTCTCCTTACACTCAGGTTGGTCTTGTCGCTGCTGGCTGACGATATGCTCCATCGTTTGGCGGCTTTGCTGTCGACGGGAGGCGACTCTCTGTCCTTGTCTGCGCTGTGGATCTTCCTGTTCAGGTCCTGGAACATGTCCTGGTGCCGCTTCCTGGTGTGCATTATCTTCTACAGCACCCAGACACACATGGGAGTACAAAGTCAACTCACGGAGACACGTAACCCTGCTTATCTCGCAGGACGGGACGCGGCTTGCATCCCGATAGAACCGCTAATACACACATTTTGTTGTTGTTGTTGTATCTGTTATCGTTCGAGTCACATAGGGTGAACACCGGGCGCATCGCAGTACACTTCCATAATGAGGAATGAATGGTTATGCAAAAACAATAGTGGCTTGTTACCAATTTTTGTTGGCGATGATGTGGTGGGACAAAAATTACCTCAAAGTCGAGCTCAGCATAGCGTGATTTTCGTCTCTGAGGGCAGAAAAGAGATGAAAAGATGTTTTGATATATCATACACCTTAAAAAAAAAAAAAAAAAACAGACAAGTGAATAAAGGTTGTTTTTTTTTCTTTCTTGTTTCGTTTTGTTGTAAGCAGTTTCTTTTGGGGGGGGGGGGGGGGGGGGGGTGTAGGAGGGGTTTCGCTCGTCTTGCAGCTGTGACTCATGAGGGAAAACCAGAGAGCCTCTCTGCGGCCGTCTTGCCCAGACTCCGCTGGCACGAGCCGGCAGTAAACAGCTTGTGACCGACTGACCTTTCCGTCCTCTCTCTCGCGGAGCAGCACAAGGAAGGAGTGCTGACCTTCAGGCTGGTGGCGGGGCAGCTGCCCGCTGCTGCTGCTCCACTGCATTGTGGGGGATTGGTTTTTTTTTTGTTGCCGTCGGCCCTCCCCCACCACCCCGGAGTCAAAAGTCTTGCCACTACCCTTGCTCGTCTATGTGTGTGTGTGTGTGTGTGTGTGTGTGTGTGTGTGTGTGTGTGTGTGTGTGTGTTCTATGCCTGTTGCTGGAGGGGAAACTGACCTTTTGGGAGAAATCTTTGAGGGGACAAGCTATGCTGAGCTCCTCTTTTTCATGTGGAAGTGGTCGGAGTGGTTTAACGAATATAAAAACAAACACAAAAACTGCCTTTCGATCCCAGGCAAAATAAAATGATGATTTAGATTTCTCAAAGTGGATAAATAAATCAAACTGTGATGACTGGAGACCTGAGGATGAGGAACACGATGGCTTTTGAATACATGATTTGACGCGTGGACCACATGCATGCATGCAGCGTGCGTGCCGGCAGCTCCTCTCTCCTATTGGACTAACCTCTAGCGAGCTCATGGACAGCGTGGAGATGGTCTCGCTCTTGGACATCACGTTCCCCGCATCGCCGCTGCCGCCGCCATCGCACACGTTGTGGGCCATGTGGTGCAGGTTGTGCATGGGCGAGTCTCTCTCTGAGCAGGACACGCCCACCTGGTCGGCCGGGAGGCTCTTCAGGCCGAAGCCCGGCACCCCGTCCGCGCCGGCCGAGTTGGCCAGGTGGATGAGCCGGCTCTGGGGCAGCTGCTCGATGCTCAGGTTGTACTTGACCGCCGGGTCCTCCTTGCCCTTGGCGGGCTTCAAGGTGCCCGAGTTGTTGGTGGGCAGGATGACATACCCTTGGCTGCTCCCGGGGCCCGGGCCCCCGCCGTCGGACGCCCCGCCCCCACCACCGACGCCGCCCTCCCCGGCCCCGCGTGGCAGCTCTCCGCCCAGCTGCTTGAAGAGCTCCCCGTCGCAGATGTAGATGGACTTGGCCCCCGGCAGCTCCGTGCTGATGCCCTTAGCGGCGGCGGCGGCGGTCTTGTCCCGGCGCAGGGTGAGTGTGTGGCTGGAGTAGTCGGCCACGTTCTGCAGGTGCATCTTGGCCATGCTGGCCGGCATGGTGTTGAAGTTGGAGCCCTTCTGCAGCGAGAGCGTCCCTGCCGGGGCCTTCTCCTCGCCCTGCAGGGAGGAGCGCTTCAGGGTGCCTGGCGGGGGAGAGGCGAGACAGAGAGACTAGTGATTAGCGCGTTTGCCTTACAGCCAAAAGGTTCTGGGGTCCCATTCGCCGATGTTTCCCACGGCTTCCTCAGAGCGCGATGCCTAAAGGCTGTACAACCTGTTCCTATGTGCAACCCGAGTTCACTGCAAGTCACTGCCAGTTGAATAGAGAGAGAGAGAGAGAGAGAGAGAGGTGACATCGACAGAAACAGACAGAGAGACAAAGCAAATAAGCAACACTCCAATAAAACTCCAAGAAAGTCCAAGAAAAGCTACAGACGATATCTCTGTACATCACCGAGACACGTTGGGCCGTTGCGTCAGCCATCAGATCACACAAAGAGATGGAGCAGATTGAGGCGAACAGCCCCGTTCAGAACCGATTCCAAACCGCCAGCGACGGGACCTCACGACTCTCAGCACAACGAGACTGACAGAAACATTTGTCTCCATTTTTCCTGATGCGTCTCACTCTTGAGGAAGGGGGGGGGGGGGGGGGG
>OOFB01013779.1:28496-42424 GCA_900323305.1 Trachyrincus murrayi | reverse complement strand
GCCCCCGGGGGGGGAGGGGGGGGGGGTGTGATGGGAGGGGGGGGGGGGGGGGGGGGGGGGGGGGGGGGGGGGGGGGGGCGGGTGGATCCATGGCAAAGCTTACAGCAATTACTCCTCAAGCTCACCTGTCAATTCCTGTGTGAAGGAATCCACCCCCCCCCTCCCTGATAGATGGCTCACGCCGGCACCCTCAGAGAGACAGAGAGAGAGAGAGAGAGAGAGAGAGAGAGAGAGAGGGAGGTGGAAAGGGACAAAGAAAAAGGATTTTGTAATTTTCCACTCTGGGATGAAAGGGCTTTGGGGCCGGCAGCCATTAGAACCCGGGCTGGCGTGCGACCTCACCGCTCACCCCGGGGAGAGGAAGCCCACCTCCATAAAGAGGAGCCGCTCCGCAGAGAGGCGGGAAAAGTTGAGCCCAACTAATGATGACAAAAGTTGGCCCCCGCCGCCACGCCTACCATGGCACGTGGTTACTGATGGTTAACGAAATGTGATACAACAATAACAACACGAGCAATCATAACTATGATAACAATAATGCCATAATACATCGTATGTGCAATCACATCACAATAATATTATAATCACAATCATAACTTCATCATCGGACCTCGTGATGAGTTCAGTCTTATGGTTCACCATTGTCAGGAAGAGTGACCGGTACAAGGACTCAATGGTCCTATTCCCCTAATGCCTAGCTCCATCCCCCCCCCACACACACACACACACACACACACAGAGATCCCTTACCTTACCCTGACCTTCACCCAAACCCTGCACCTGAACCTTAAACCATCTATTAAACACCCTCATACCCGAACACAAACCATTACCGTCCACGCCCTAATGCAAGTCCTGCCGCGGGGTGAGTGACAGGCAGCGGCGAGACATCTCACCCGAGGTAACAGCTCGCCTTCTGACCCGAGCAGACGTTGCACAGCAGAGGACGAGATAAGTCTCTGTCAAACTTCTGCTCTGTGTGCGAGTGCCAACGACGGATCATTAACACTGTTTTCTTTCCTCTCCACACCCCCCCCCCCCCCACACACCCCCCCCTCCCCCTCCCCACAACATTAAAACGCAATCACTGTGACTTATCGTGGTCATTGGCACATTAAGACCACCACCAACTTTTTCAGCCCCATTTACTTGATGCTGAACTCCAATTACGGCGAAGGTCACCGAAGGAGCCGTTTGTTCAGGTGTGCAGGGGTGTCTGTCACCGGCTTGGCCGGGGTGAGGATCCAGGGGGGTGGATTATAATTATCTGCTGCAGTAGTCTTTGGATGCCCTTTCTGGATCCTTCTCGCTGGGGTCGTGCAGGTTTGCGTTTTCATTCATGACCTATTTTCTTATTGTCCTTATGAAAAGAAACAGATGTATGCATATTGCCTAAAGTGGACTTATGCACGTTGTTCGGCTAAGAAGTTACTTTAGGATGAATTGATTCAGCAGAAAAATAACAAATAGCAGAGAAATATGGGTATGAGTGACCCTGTTGTGAACCGGTTTCGGCTTAATATTAATTCAAACGAAAATTATTCTGAACTCAGTACTTGTTTCTAATATGCGTTTTGTTTAGTTAATGTTTTGTCTTCTATTTTAATGTTTTTATACCACCAGCCGCCTCGGGTTTCAATGAATGGGACTAATCGTCCTAATGGTCCACCTATAATGAATAAGTGGAGAGAAGGCATATATTAAGCCAGCTCTTTATTTATAAAAACAGCCTCAAGGATGTATGGGCCTTGTGTTTGTTTAGCATTGTGCTATCTGTTGAGCTAAGAGAGCGCACCATGCTAATTGCACTCTGCCGTGCGGGGGTGAAGTGTGAATATTTAAGCCGAAAGAAATGACATTGTCAAAAATCTGTGTTTGTTTGTCTTTAAAGGCTTTAAAGTTTTTTATTTATTTTGGGTCAGGGTTGCCGGCTCCCTTGTAAAAAAAATCGATTCAAATTAATTTTCAACCAGAGAGATGTGTTGCATCAACACTTAAATCAGCAGTTGACCGGGTAGCCATAACAGCCAAGAAGGGGTTATGCATGCAATAGCATGTGGGAGTCATCTGATGCAAACCAATCTACAAGTGGTGTTGGGGTTTGGTTCTCCTGTAAGACAGCTAGTTGAGTTAGCATTGTGGAATAGCTTCTCTGGTAGTCTTTGTAGCCTCTGAGGTGTCATCATATTTCAGGATCAATGGAGCGGTGGACTTTGGGGGTTGAAACTAAATCATGGTTTCAAAATGTCCCCGCTGGTTGTGCTAGCTAGCCCGAGGGACATTAGCATGTAGATTATCTGAAGGCACACATTTGTGTTCTTAATCAATGGCATCAAATGCTTCCCAAGGAGATATCTGGATGGAGGGTGAAATATGAATATGAATACAATCTTGTTGATTAATATTATTTGCATTGAAGCAACTATCAGCAAATTTTGCACACCCCACTTTTTTTAATTTATTAAATTGTGTTGTGATTGCGTCTCATGGTTCTCATGCATTGGAGATCTACAGCAATGGCCAGTAGTCAAACAAATACATGAGAACCCTGAGACTCAATCAAAACACAATTTAACAAAGTAAAGTGGGGCGGAGAAAAAATTGCTGATTGCAGCTTTAATGTGTAATGCATATATAACGTCATGATACACTAAATACTGTTGCCAAACCTAAAACCTTTAAAAAATGACATTAACTTTAAAAAGTCAAGTTTGAGAAAAGTGTTCAGAAATAGAATGAATCCCTCACCGTTCCAACACAATACTTTCCACCAGACTCGGGAAGCAGACAGGAGGAAGTTGAAACTTTTCAACAGGGACCTAGGAAATAAGTCACCAGTTCCTGTTGGACTCCATTGTCATTATGTTCCTGTAGACAGTATTCCCTGATGCACCCCCCCCCCCCCCCAAACACACACACACACACACACACACACATACCCACATGTCTACTATACCTACAACACTACCTAGTACCCCGACATAAGATGACACCTTTTCTTTTCTTTTGTTCGTTCATTGGCTTGGAGCATTGCACGGATTCTGTGTTGCATTCTGGGAAAACAATGTAATCCCTGGATGTGGGGCCTCTCGTCGAGATCACTCCCACTCCACCGCCTCAGTCATTACCGAGCTACGGCAGAAACGTCCGTGTGGAATGAGACACTTTCTCAATGGGGTTTTTGGAGAATTGGCAACTCTCCCGCACTCGGGGGGTGTTATTTACGTTGGCCGCGCTAACCCTCGTGTTCGTGAGTCTTTCCCCCCTTCGCAGGTTATTGCTAAGACTCAGAGTGTAATCATGGCAACGCCGCGGGTAAATTACTGTCTTTGGAGTGGAAAATGAGCTAGCCGTGAGAATTCAACAAATAACTTAAAGTAAACACAAAACACAATTTACCCTACTCGCGAGTGCTAGTCAGATTGCGAGCACCGAGAGGCAACAATAGAGCAAGAGTCAATCTAAAGGTAACGGCGATGTTGGGAAATGGATGGCTATGTCCTTCCTCTTTTGATACTTATATCCAATAAACTACCGCCATTCAATGAATTAAAGTGAAGCTTTGGGTATGGTTTAGTTGATCGTTTTGTTTACTTATAACTGGTATCAACAGCGAAGATTGTCTTTTGATTGAGCATTGCACTAATGGATGCTATTTGAAAAGCAAGGCGAGATGATCCTTAACCTCTAAAAGTCGCTAATGCTTGAAATAGGTTTTTGGATGCAATGAGTATTGTCAGTAAATCACAGCTTGATTAAATAGTATTTTAGAAAGCAATGTACCCCAAGAATGACTGGAGCTCATGGTTCCAGGGGTTCATCTGGGTAGTGTATTATATGCTTGGTTTGCTGTAAATGGCAAATATTTATAATACATTTCATAGAAAGTGGTCAAAGTTAAGCAATGCCTACTGTCTGTATTGAGCACTGCAAACACAAGAGACTATAGATCATATACATGTTTTGCAGTGATACTGGGTTGATATGTTTCCATTATATTTGAATTACTGAAGAAGAACTGGAAATGGACATTGTGAAGTTTCAGAATGTACTTCTAAAACAAAATGTTACATGTTTGAACATTGTAATAACATTGTAATGACGTAATTAGGACATGCCGAACAGTATGATGGCTAGGTATGATGACATTGTCAGGCCTTATTTAATACTTATGTACATTTTAAAATCTTGATTCAAATACTAACTATGGGCTTCGGTCAAATGATCAGCTCCTCCTGAATGGAGATGGGTAAAAAAAGTCTTCCAGTTTGCAGCCTCCACATCCTGGAATGACCTTTAAGGTCAACTTCACTTACAGGAGCTTGTTTCTCTTGGCGCGTCTAAATCCTTAATCAGAGCCTTGATAGAAAACAATGCTGGACATTGTTGCTGTTTTGCCATGTAGGTCACCTGTTTTGTTGTTCTATAATCTTCATCCTTGCCTATGTCATCGTGTATGTTGTATGTATGTAATTTGTCTGTCATGTGGTGCTACCAGGTCTGTCTTATAAAGGAGGTGCTTAACCTTAATGAGACTTCCTGAATAAAGGTTAAAGAAAAAATAACTAAAATTGTCTGGTGGTTTATTGTGACTCCGCTTGACATATGTCTACTTCAAACACCTAGATGAATGTATGAAAATGTGTTGTTGGCACATAAGATTGTTAAAGTGGCATTTATTCCAGCCATATTTTCAGCTTTTGCAGTCATTCCTTGTTGACAAAATGGCTATTAGATGTACTGAATAGTACAATTCAAAAGACAACAGGCCTTAATGTTGTCTGCTCATCAAGAATGTCCTCCCGGTTTTCTTCTATTGTTCATCTAATAAGAAACACAGATGAACTGACTGTCCATAAAAACATGCTGAACAGAAGACACTAATGCGAGGCATTAGTATTCATAAACATCTCTGAAATATTTGTGGAATAAAATTATGTTAGTCTATAAAACACAAAAAATGTGAAATGTGAAAAACAAAAGCGATTGTTCCCAAAACTAAACAGCCCAATTACGTCTGACGGGCTGACATCAGCCTCTGATCTCCCAATCGCAGGAGGTCTTCTTCAATAGAAGATGGAGGTGTAGGGGTGTGTGTGTGTATGTGTCTATCCATTCATCACTTTCTGTGATGAATGGATAGAGAGAGAGAGAGAGAGAGAGAGAGAGAGAGAGCGAGAGAGAAAGGGAGAGAGAGAAAGAGAGAAAAGGGGAGAGAGAAAGGGAGAGAGAGAGATAGGGAGAAAGGGGGAGAGAGCCACAGAGAGAGATGATGGGTGAGCCTAGCAGGATGAATGGCTGTCGTGTGTCAATACAAACAAAGGGAAGAGGGGAAGAGAAAGTGAGGACATTACTGCTAGTGACATGCGGGGATAGCCGTGCTCATTTGGCATCAGACTACAGAAGCAGAGGGCTGAGCTCTCCCATCACGGGGACCTCATTAGATGAGAGAGAGCACTAAGTTCTCCTCAGAGCCCCGTGTTCTGCAGCCTGTTGAGCATCAGGAGAAGGTGAGGGCACTTTAAGGCGGGTTTATTCCTCCCCCTCTCGCTGTGATAAGGGAATCAACCTGACGAGATTAGACACACACACACACACACACTACCTGCTGTAAACTGGATTACTGTAAATTGGTTGTATTGAGAATAATATGGAGAAATACATGTGCAGATGTCTCTCCTGCCACACATCCGCCAATCAGACTGTCACTGCAGTTACATCGCTAGTCGCTCATCTGTTTAAGTTAGCCTCCTCAGTTTGAACCCCATCTGCCTGTCAGTCTGTGTATCCGGCTGTCACCCTCCGGTTGGTTACCGTTTTGTTCTGCTGTGATGCTGACATTTGTCACGTTTTGTACGGTGAGGTGAACTTGAGTGTCCTGAAAGAAAAGTACAATATATAGGCCTACAGTATATATAGAATGTATACGGTGTATAGTTTCTTATATATGTATATGCTGCTGTTGTGGTGTCGATATTTGCAGGTCTAAACTGATCACTAATCTCCAAAGTGAAATGTTCACATTTTTCAACAAAACTGTATTTGTTCAAAGGTCATTCTTTGTTATGAATAGCCCTTGTTTAATCCACTATTTCTGCCGGGAGAATGAAATTAAACATTTAAGTTGGCAGGTGCGGAAAACCCACATCCTACAGAGATAAGTTCAAATGATTCTCTGAGAATTTTTTAAATGACATGAGATGGTTATTTAATGGGAGTAAATTTAATTAAGTTATTAAAACCAATTATCAGCCTAGCCATCGGCGACTTCCCTTCATGTTTGTAATGTGTATTACTGTGCTGGATGTCTTCGCTGTATCTTTTAAGTTATGCTGAACTGCTCAAACCAAGAAGAAAAAAAATACTGATTCAAATGGTATTATTGTGTCTTCTTCAGTGGTAATATGTTACATTTCATATTTGTTGGAAAGACTAATCTATATTTGGATGGGATGTATTTGAGCAAATAATAAACTTTTGTTAAATATTTGCTGGACCTTTTTTATGCAAATTAGGAGAAGAAAACTGTCAAGAAAAACATGGTTTTAAGAGTTGCAAAAAAAGAACTGGGGATATTGTTAATGGAATAACTACAATAGCCATCAGGTTATGGGGAGAAAAAAACCAAAACCAAATTGAAAATCTTCCAAATTAATAACCTGCTGGTGGCCGAGGTGAATATATTATAAAAATTTCCCAACGGTAGCCATTTTGAGTATGAATGTACGAATGTGTTTGGCCCAAAGAGCCGCCATTACTTACCTGTGAACAGAAGACGGAGAGCCTGAATGCTATGGGGCTGCTCCGGCTCTCCTAAGCCAGCTAACAAAAGACCCGCCCTGGGCTCTGCTGTCCCCACAAGAACGCATGGTTCCCAACGCGAGCAGGAGCCCGGTCCCCGTCTGCCTGTCCCCTGTACAAGTTATTAGTCACAAGTAATTTCGCTGCTCAGTCAAGTTTCCACAGCGCCTGTGAGATTGACTTTCATTCTCCCTCCGTCTCGCAGTTTTTAGACTGTATCCGTTTTTTTTAATATTTTGCTTGTCTCTCCGGGGGGAGGCAAGGAAAAACTAAACACATAAAGTATAATCCTAAGCCTATATAATAAAGCGTAATACGCCTGGTGACCATGAATCGCAATGAGTCACTGTAATACATTACAAATAGATTACTAGCATTACACTTTTTATACCGTTTTCTTAAGCTATTATTACCTGTAGTTTGTTGTGTTGGTATACCATTTCAGCATCTCCCACACGTTTCTATGAAGCCATCATTCATGGCATTCTCACATCTTCCATAACAGTATGGCCACACACACACACACACACACACACACACACACACACACACACACACACACACACACACACACACACACACACACACACACACACACACACACACACACACACACACACACACACACACACACACAAAACACTCCAACGCATCAAGCAATCATCGGCCAAAATCATCGGCCTCGCCCATGCATCAACAGAATCACTCCACCTCAAGCACACTGTTAACAGGGCAGGGAAAATGAATCATCCTGGACACTCTGCTCAACCATCTCTTCCAGCCACTACCCTCCAGTCCAGATGCACCCGTACATCACGTTTCAGACAGCTTTTACCCCCTGACACTAAACTCACAACGCCTTCTTCCATCCAGATCATTTCCATACAATGTGAACTGTAACTTTATATAGTTACATTTGTTGTGTCGTGTCTATCTCTGTATTGAGTTACATGTCGTCTGCTACTCTTATGTTATGTTGTCTCGTTGGCCGAGCTGATGTACCGCAAGCTAATTCCACCTGTGTGGTCATTAAACATTTTAATTGAATTTCAAGTCAACAAACCGTGGGACTCTGGGCCGATATTTAATACAGACCTCACAAAACAGACATTGTGTCTCACTTCATCAACATCAGAATTTTTTCCTGCGACTCTGTGACGTGCGGAGGTTATGCGATCGTCTCAGAAGATACGTGGCTCACCATCACATGCTATGCACTTAGAATCTCCTATAAATAAATGAAAATGTGATATGAGAAAAACCTGTGAGACCTGTGAGTTGCACAAGTGACCACAGCACAGAGCAAGGCAGCGGATGGGTCCGGTTAAATATCCTATTTAAATGCATGGGCTGCAGGAGACGGAGACACTGTACAGTTGACTTGAGGTATGCGCGAATGAATGGATCCCAGAGCCCGTGACTTATGGATCACTCCACTGTAGATAACTTCATTCTCAGTTGGGATATGAGTGGTGCTTCCTAGCACCACACACACACACGTCATAAGATAGACCAGCTAGTGTTTTTGTTTAACCTTTAGAGGTTAAACTAAATATGTCTGCCGTATACATTTGCCAAAAAAAAAAACAAGCCCGTATTGTGAAAATCCGGCGTCACATAACCAAAATCAAAGCAATTGTGTTTCTACAAGTCATTTTAACATTGGGGGCTGGGTCTGTAGGTGGGCTTTAGCAAGGTGACCCCCATCTTACCACCAGGTGTGAGGTTGATTAGCCATTAAGTGGGTCGCCCACCCACTATGAAGATTGGATTATAGGTCTCGTTCTGTGTTTCATATAATGGGTGGTTCTGAGTGGTGCTGGAAGTTATAGATCAGCTGTACGGTGTTGAGTATAATAACGGTTTCCAATTCATAGAGCGTCGGATGTGGACGGAGGGCATGTCCAGCGTGCAACCCCCTTTACAAGCCATTTCAAAATCTGTCCCTTTGTGACATCACAAGTAGGAGTGTCCACACGCGAGATATTATGACGGACGGATCAACTCCAGCCTACAGTCAATGCAATGTATTCCACCAATCAACTCCTTGGACTCTCCCGTATTGTGACGTCACAAAGGGATGGATTTTGAAATGGATCATAATGACTCATCAACATGACACCTGGTGGTAAAAAGAATTAAAGGTAAAAAAATGTATGCTTTGATTGGCGGAGGGCCCGAGGTGACGACACGTTTTTGGGATTTGGGAACACATTTTACCCCCAGAAACACGAACGAACACTCAAACCCAAAACAGACCGACAAGCACAGCACTACACACACAGAGAAATACAATTCAATATGAATAATGGATCGGTGTCCACTGTAGGCAAATTGACTCCATAAACTCTAATTACCAACGCCACGAGTCAACCCCATGCTTCTCTTCATTGACTTTACTGGGGAATGTTCCACAATCCCGCCACTCACGGCTCCCACTGCGTGAGGTTAAACAGCTGCGGAGCCACATTAAAGCAGGTCACTAGCATTAGGGCTAAGTAATGGTGCTAATAAGCTCCAGCCGCGTTTTGCCCTGATTAACTCCAGCCCTCCGCCCCTACTAGTCCAGCCGCCCAAGTGCCCCCGTCAGCCAGCGGCTACGCAATAAACTAGCATGCAAAATGAGCAAAGCTAAGTCAATTAGTTGTGTGTATTATTATATTGCGTCTTTTGCTTGTATGCCTGACCCTAAGCCCCTAAGACTAAGTGTAATTTCCTGTATGGACAAAATAAACATTCTCTGTTGTTATTATTCATCGCTGGTAAAGCGTGTTAATCTCTATGGTGCCTTGGTTCAGTTGTCAAACAAAAGTAAACAGGTTACAGCTCTCGTCCCATGGATATCCCATGAACTTAACTGCAATGTTTGGGCATTCTTAATATTCATGGAAATGTTCACTCACTGTAGCATTACAATTATAATAAAACTCACACTTAATCCCTTTATCTTACTCTGGCCCAGCGGCGTCGTTAGGCCTGGCCGTCCGAGCCTACAGCCCCGAATGTTTTATGAATGAAAAAAAAAGTGACAAAAATAAGAGTAATCAAAAAATAGCCCCGGATCTATTCATCTTTCATTCCGCTCGTGCATTAAACCCCTCAAAAATAAGATATCGTTGATCAAAAACTTAAGTAGTACGTTTTGGGTCCTCTGTGTGTCATTCAAGCAGCAGATATACTTCACACTACTTGGCAGGCACGCATTTTGTATGAGAGCGAGAGCGAGCGAGAGAGAATCGGTTACAGCGCTTGTCATTGCACTACACTGAACTGTATGTAATAAAAAGTGTGCGTGTGTGCGTGTGTGTGTGTCAGGGGCACTGGAATCATTTCAGAAGTGCAGTGGCCAAAATGTTAATTTTTTCCTCTTTTGTCAGCCTCTCTATTTAAAGCATTGAGTTGTGTCGCTGATTTGATTTAAATAAAAAGAATCAGAGAGAAAGAACATCTCCATATTGTCATTCTCAAAGTGAGGCTAAATCAACGTGTAATATGTTGTCATCTGAACTTGCATTCATATTTATTATGCCATGAGACTGACCGCGGTGAATTCGATTAGATTCATACAATTAAGGAAAATAAACGGAGCAAGAAATTAATTTGCAAACATTTAAGATTTGCAGTGGAAAGTAAGCCAGGCCGCGAGCATTAGTAAATTACTGTGTAGAATAGATCATCATCTTCATACACGACTAGTCTTTCTGTTAACGCTACCCTGGCAAGTGTAGTACAAGAGTTTGGATCTTAGGCTATGAAGTCGTTTCGACTGTAGTCAATTGATACAAATATTCACCTCCATTGACGATGGGCTCTCTGTATGCATTAATATTCATCAGGCCACTGATCAAGGTAGGGATTCGAGAAAGAATAATATAATACGAACAAGAATAAACGGAATAAGCTATTTCTTTTCAAAAATGGTATTTGGGGAAAGGGGTAGGCTACGTAAACAGTAGCCTATAACTCTAGTCGAGACAGTAAGGCTATAGCTTTGCAAATACCGGTACCTAAACTATAATGTCTGTCCCTCCGTGTCTGCATCTGCTCGGCATACATTGTGTTGAATGCTAAGCTAACACGTAAAGAAAGTTGCACTGTTGCCTCGGTCAACTAAACAGTCAAGAGACAATGACTTGAGAAAGGAGGTGTGGGCATGGTAGTTTACCGTGAGTCTTAGAATGAGAAAGACATTTTTACCACCTGATGAGTTTAACCAGACACCATTTGGGACAGGGTAATCTGCCAGGCCCCACTTCCATGCATTCCTGAGATGCACACTCTCCCACATACAATTATACATACAGATGCAAAGATCAACAACAACTTGGACTGTGAAGGTGACTTTGAGGTACACATTTCAATTTTTAAATTATTAAGACATGCACTTAAATAAGGTGCCAGAGTGCATAAAAAAGCATAAAAATAGAGCTTGTTAATCAAAATAAAATTACGGGGGAGGATCCCCCGGACCCCCTTACAGAGCTGTCCGGCCTACGCCCCAAATGTCCTAGAAACACCACTGCACTGGCCTTTTCCAAATAGTCTCCATGGCGTATATCATGTACAACTCGAGCCACTATAACGCTACCTCAAATTACATTTAACATGGCTATACAGTAAGAAATTACTTGTTTTATGACAAACTACACTGCACTCCTCTTCCTTTCACAGAACGGGATTGTATTTTGCCCTTGGGGTGTTCCACATTTTGTGATGTCACAAAGCATTCTTAAATCAAAATGGAATCCTGTTTCCTAATTAAGAAAGTTTTAGATGTCACATTTTAGTACACTTGCAGTGCGTGTGGGAAGGCAAGGAACAAAAAAAAGTGTTGGCACTACATGGGGACATTATGAATTAGTGAGTAGAATAATCATCTCAGCAACCACCACCGGAAACTTGTGTTGTTATTTATAGTCTCCAGGAATGTGTGGCTTTAGAAAAAAGCAGGGGTGCGACCACCGGCTGCCCCCTCAACCACTGAAGTTCCCATTCAATTTTTCTAATGTATTCATACATTAACCTTCACTCCTCATAATATCAAGGACTGAACTTTTTAAACTTCTGAAAACATCAAACATCATAATCCAAGCACTTTCATTACTTAAGATCATTTAGTTTCTGGTTTAAAGGATTTACAGGTTCAGCTAAGAAGACCTTCAGACCACAAGCAGATGTTCACAAGACTTCATGAAAGGCCAACAAAATGCATTCTATTCTATTCTATATCATTTTAAGCAAAACATTAAATTAATTGGTTCACTGGAAGTTCAGCCGCAGCCAGCAATGTAAGGGTCCTAGCACGTTTCTCAGGCAAGCAATGCTTGAAAATAAAAATACAATAGCAAATCGCAAGCTAATTCTAGTAGCTATGAATACTGTTACGTGCAACGCTTTCTGCATTTTGTGTGTCTACCATCTTTGCAAACCATCTCTCGCCACAGGTCCGTGCATATGATTGGCCTACGTGAAATCCAAATAATAAAATAAAAATATAATCCCATTTTCTAACTATAACGATGGACAAAGGTAACATTTTTGTAAACGTGCAGTGCGTGTGGAAAGGCAGGTAAAAACAACGGTCGGCCACAACATAAACATGAATTAAAGTAGCAAGCAACATGATCAGGACATACAGATGTGTGCCTATTAAGTACAAGACAGGATTATGCAAAAAAAAAAAAAAAGTGCACAGAGAAATACAAATTAGGCTACAATAGAATAGTAAGCGGGCAAAGACCAAAAAAAGGGCTCTTCAAACTATTTATTTTAGAGTTCATTCAGAACTAAATGTTTTGGTGTCCTTTAGCTCACCAGACCTGGGGCCGGATGAATCAGCGGTGCAGCGCAGAGAGATGCCCTCAGAGAGATGCCCTCAGAAACGTGCCCTCAGAGACGTGCCCTCAGAAACGTGCGTATTCGGGGTTCCACGCAGAATTCCATATGTATCAAAAAGCCTGTGAGGGGAGAATATGCATACAGGGAAGTCAGTGTGATATGGCGACACCGTGAGAGGCAGAGAGAGAGAGAGTGCATGCATGATAAAGGAACTTTTGAGTCGACAGACATTGTGAATAACAGACAGGTCGGGGATAGTCCACCCTTAGCCGTGTGATTGTTCTCTTTGAGGGGCAAGTAGCGGACGACCTAGTTCAAGAGAGCAGTTCGTTCAATCTCGTTCAGTTTAACCCGCCGTCTGTCTGGACTCGAGTCCGATTGAATCGCGTCTCGTTCACTCACACGTCCCGGCTTGAGAGAACGGTTCATTTGATTTCGGTCAGTGAGTAGCTGCCAGGCTGTCATCGCCCATCCCTACCCCGTACCATTATGTTTGAACATCTCGGAGAATCTCTGTGTTCACGGATTTCCAACTGAGCGTTCGTTTGCGTACCTACACAGAGTTCTACGGGTCAAAGGTCGGGTAGGTTGCCATGAAGAAGACCAAGAACTTAAAATCACTGACTTAGTATTTCCTCTTGATTACATTTAATTGTAAGATTATCTTTTGCTTTCCTTCTCATGGAAAAACACATTGACAGTCTTTTTAAGATTCGGATGTCATTTTTTTCATTAACTTGCGAATATCATTTTTGAGCCAGGGTAAGGAGACTCTTTGTCGCTTGCATTTAAAGATTTGTGTATATTTCTGTACTTTTATCAAAGTGTCAACAGTTCAGATGACACAGATCAGTGATTCTCAATTGGTGGGTCGCAACCCATAAATGGGTTCACAAGGGCATTTTGAGTGGGTTGCAGAGCATGTGGCTAGACCAGTTGAGAACGGTCGAGATCATTGGTTTGTAAAACTTCAGTCCAGTCAATATTATGCAGTTTGTTTTCAAATTGTGGCATTGTATTTTTGGAAACTGCAATCCCTGATTTATGTTCATTCATAAACATCGTTAGACACCATTTTGTTAATTTGCTGACAGTCACGTTATGGTCGGAAAGGCCCGTTAATAAGTTACACGTCCTTCTGACTCGTTCGTGTCTGTGACCATCAGATCAATCATGGTTTTACTCTGTCGAGTGATTCTTGTTACCATCTGTTGAAAATTATGTTTTGACAATATCAATATACAATATCATATCAAGTCATGATAAAATTAGATTAGTCATGTGATGGT
>OOFB01013779.1:9087-19087 GCA_900323305.1 Trachyrincus murrayi | reverse complement strand
AGGTTGTTTCATCCCCTGTCCGTTGCTTGTGAATAATAAACAGACACACGGAGATGGAAATCATTATTAGGCACGCGCAGTAGAGAGAGAACATAGCAACCGAGCCAGCGACCTCTGACCTCGTACTTTGAGTGTTCCCCTGAAAGCGAGGGTGGGGATTGGCCAGCTCAAGGATGTTTCGCTCCATTTCCTAGAGAATAACCGATGCGAGAGGTTTGACTCCAGCTTACGTCTCGCTTACTTTCTTTCAAAGCTCATTGGCAATTATACTTTATTCGAAAATTATCTGCAGTCTGTCTAATAAATGGAGAGACAAGGCAGAGTCGGTCTCCCCGCCCCCTCCCCCCTCCCATCCCCTTTTGGCCAGTCGGAACAGCTGCTCCGACAGATATTAGCTCCTTAAGTCTTGCTGACCATTTCACAAGCGTCCGATTATAAGACTCTGAAAATTGGATACGGTCACTCAGGGACAGGCAGACAGAGGAACTTAGAATTAATCATTCATTTTCTATGGGATTCCAAGAAATGTCCAGCGGTCTTCCGCAGGCCAATGTTTAATGAAAGTAAGAAGATTAAAAGCAAATATAGTGTTGTCAAAACCATAAGGCCTTGCTGGGTGGGAGCTGAACACTTTCACTTTCACGTCAGCTTTAAGTCTGGACTCGGGTGTCAGGCCTGGCTGTTAGCTTAGCTTGGGGATTTAAGTGTCTCTGTTTGGGGTTCCTGGATCCATTGCTCGGCAACTGTGTGCTGTTTCCCCCACAAAAATGTGATCAGAAGTTATGTGTGAGATCAGTTCGAGAGATGCTAGCTGTACATACATTATGTCATAATCATCAACAGTGGAAGACAGTGAAATGAATATGAATGAATGAATATATAAGAAATAAATTTGCTCTAAATGAAACAGTCAGCACCGCGTCCGATTCGTTAGTGTACTTATTATTAATTGTTTTACGTAAGAAGCGTTTTGAGTATGTCTTGATTTATCAATGGAAGTTCAATTCAAATATAAAGAAAGATGATGGTCATCTCTATACAACAAATCCTCCATCTCCATTCTGCATGCAGCCATCCACTACAAGCAGCCTCCATAACAACTACCCCCCCTGAACTACCATCCTTAACACTACAAGGAGAACCATCTTAAGAGGGCCCATAGGAGGGGTCAGGGCAGGCTGGCGGATGGATTCCAGCCATCAGCAGGACCACAGAAGAGCCCTCCTCGCTCTGAGCCCTGGCAGGGGTACCGGCTTATGAACACTGCATGGCGTATGGGGGCCACGCAGATCAAACATCTGACTACGCCATCATTTGTTGACATGTTGACAACTGTCCCGGGAGTCTCTCTACTCCCCGACAGTAACGGAATGGCTTCTTAATGACACATATACCCTCTACCTGGCCTGCAGAATGCCGACAAGAGTAACAAATGCCTGTCACAAGTCTATCCCCTTAACGTCCGCCCCACAAACTTTGGTTTGTATGCGGGTTGTCATTGTTGACACAAAGCTTATTGCGAAATGTGCGTGCCGTGATACAAGCAAAATGATGGGCTCATGAATGCGGAATTTGTGGTCCTGCCAATGTCAAACGACTCATTTCCTGTTCCCATGGCGATGGATGTCCCACTTAACGATTTCGTCGGCTTGACGGCGGCGATATAAATATGTCGTGTGAAAATAGGCGGACGGAAACATTTAAATGTCGCTCTAATGGAGCTTTTTTTCAGCCTTCGAAGGTCGAGTATTTCAGAGGATATAGCTTCCTACGCCCTTTAACCGATCAGTGTCGGTATTTTACCTTTACTTCAGCACATACTTCTAAAGAAGGAAAAGAAACTAGTGCAGGTCGTGAAGACATGCCGGGACAGCACAAAGACTCAGAGCTAGAAGAGGAGCTGAGAGAGTGTAGAGACTTGATTTGTCTCCTACCCTCTTCCTGAAGTGAAACTAGCTAATACTATTTATTATTTACTTACCCCACTGTTATATGCTGTGAAGCCGAAGACAAGATTCCACTTTGTGGACAATGAAATATCTATCTATCTATCAATCTGTTTATCTATCTGTCTGTCTGTCTGTCTTGCTCATGGTCTACCTGCTACCTGCTACATTACCCCACTCACACACATTCACTCACACACACACACACACACATTCAAGACACACACCACTTTGCTGGACGCTGTGGAGGGCTAGGCGTGTGTTCGTATCGACCTATCTCTGGTTTTCCCCCGGTGAAGTGTCGGTTTAACTCCTCTGCCTCACTGCTGGTTCGTTCTTCAATGCTGATGATCTCTCCTCATCTCTTTATGACGTCCATGGAGGGGATGTCGGGGGTGCGTGAGTCACTCGACGTCTCATTACCGCTCATTCCGGGCTACTCCGGGTACTCAGGGTTTCCACTTAAGAGGACACGGTGGATAGCCGTCCCACTCTTGAACCTGTGTATCCATATCCACTCTTCGCTCTACCTCGAACGCTCATCCCACCCTCGGCCAGTTTCTGATGAGGCCCCTGAGTGTCTCGTTGACCTTCTTGTTGTATTGGTTCACGGAGGGCCCAATGAGACACTGGGTTGTCAAACGCTCCCATAGGAGAAGAGGACAGAATCGAGGCTGTGCAATCGGCCGGAAGAGATGGTAAAGGTGTGTGTGTCTTGTCCCCAAGGTTAACAAAGGCTATTGTAAGGGAACAGCACAACAATGTTTTTGTTTTTTGTTTTTTTATACTATAAAATTATTTTACAAAATTCGAAAAGCAAACACAGTGAGAATACAACCCCCTCCACACACACACACACACACACACACACACACACACACACACACACACACACACACACACACATTAACCCTATGAGAGACACCTAGAAGACAACAAATGGGTGAACAATGTGTTCATGAACTAGTTCATAAACAACAACAACAACAACAACAACAACAACAACAACAACAGCCCAATTCAAAATAATTGTTCTCTTTAAAATGACTTTAATCAATCAATATTTCTCATTCGATGCTTGGACGGCTGGGATAAAAGAAAGCAGTTACATATTGACATGTTCCCGTCTGTCCCAGCAGCTCTTTAAACACACAATCCTCCCCGGCCAAAAGTTGGTTCAGAGAATTAAACCGTGTGTGTGCTTACGACCCAGCACACATAATTGAGCGCTTAAAAAGTGAATAACTTTTGAATGAAAAGTGCCTGTCAGCTTTTTAGCACACCACATGTAATCTGTGACCGAGGCCTCCACGAGCTCACATGCAAATGGAAACTCTTGGGATTTAATTAAATGATTCTCACTTTATCTGCTATCTTCGAATTTACAATCCGACTCGATTGCTCCTGCAAACACAGCACCATTTGAATAATGCCCCACCACACACACGCAACACACACACACACGCACACGCAACACACACACACACACGCTCCACACACACACACACACACACACACACACACACACGCTCCACACACACACACACGCACACACACACACACACACACACATGAAACACTTGGATTTAATTAAGACGTCGGTTACTCTTTCCAAATCAACACTTAATTTCGGCTGCTTTTGCCCCAACTTAGACACGCCGAAAACCAGCAAGTTTTATATACGGCTTCTATATGTTCCATATGTTCTAATGAAATGTTCTAAATGTTCTATATATATTCTACATGCACGTTGTTTGACAAGAGAACACGCATCCGCATGTATGGGCGCAACAATTCTCCAGAACTGCAGAATGTTGACAGGCAGCGCATGTGTATGCATGTCTGTGTGTGTGTGTGTGTGTGCATGTGTGAATGCGTGTGTGCGTGCATGTGTGTGTGCGTACATGTGTGTGTGTGTGTGTGTATGTGTGTGAGCGTGTGTGTATATGTGTGAGTGTGTGTGTGTGTATGTGTGAGCGTGTGTGTATATGTGTGTGTGTGTGTGTGCACGTGCACGTGTGTGTGTCATCAAACGATGAAAACACCCCCCCCCCCCGACAGCCTCACTCATTCAACTATTCCAACGCCGCCCGGGCGCGTTCCCCTCCATGCACAGTGTCCATCCCGCACCGTGCTCCACTGCATTGCTCTCAGCAGAACCAAGTCAGCACTTGCCGCGTGCTTTTCTGCAACCACTCGCAAATGTTGACATCCTTTACGCATTTTCCGCATGGCGTCTCTGCTTTGCTGTGTCCCACACGTGTCATTTCCACCATCCATTTAGATGTATTGGCCATGACAGGCCTATCTGTCTACCTCCCCTGTATTGACGGCAGGCTGGTTGGATGGCCGTGTGGTTGGGGGGTTGAAACTGTAAAGCAGGAGGCTGCTCAGTGGCACGAGTGCGGGGCCACCCAGGGGGCGACACACTGCCAGTAAGGGGGGGGTGGGGGGGTGTTCAGTGTCAAACAGGAGCACGGCCCTTCGCTCACCCCTTGACGAATCTGTGTCTACTCTTGCATGCGTGTTTACACACACACACACACACACACACTCACACACCGGCACACACACACACACACACACACACTCACACACCGGCACACACACACACACACACACACACACACACACACACCGGCACACACCATAGAAGACAAAACCCTTACTTGAAACAATGCTCCTTGCAGTGCCAAACGGAGAGAGAGAGACAACGCTTTGTTCTCCGTCCATCGGGCCGATAAACAGGAGGAACTATCGAGGTGATGATTGTCTGGCGGAGGGTGCCAGGGAGCCGAGAGGTTCCACGCTGAGTTCAGAGACGCGGGGGAGGGAAGCCAGGGGCTGGTCAAGCTGCGATAAAACCATCTCTCCCTCCCACCCCCTGCTGCCTACCCTCCTCTCCCTCTCTTTCCCCAGACCCTCCCCCACCAGGGCTTTGTCTGTGTGTGGTAAGATGCTTGTGAGCTTTGCAACAAAAAAAAAAGCACACACAAAAAGGTAGGTATTAGCCCCGTTGTGCTCACAAAGGAATGCTGCTGCAGAAGAAGAATGAGGGAGGGGGAGGGAGGAAGGAGAGAGAGATGAAGGAGAGAGAGAGAGAGAGAGAGAGGGGGAGAGAGAGAGGGAGGGAAAGAGAAGAGAAGAGGAAGCCAAGCTGGAGCCCCACAGCCGCTGGGTTCTGCGGGAGCTGATAAGTGATGCTGAACGAGGGTCCCAGGGATGGATGGACCGGTGGCCTCCCAGCTGAGCCACGGGAAGACAAGCTGACCGCTACATATGTGCTACCATCTCCGCCGCGGCCTGGCCTGCTCCACACACTGCCATGAGCACACCGCTACTATGTTTATCTGGTGGTCGCGGGGAGAAATCCCACTGTGTGTTCTCCAATTAGGCCTGTCGTTTGAGAAGCAGGAAATACAACGAGTTCAAAGTATGAGCGCTCCCAAGCACCAAGTTACCATATAGGCCAAACACATTACGGCTGAAACCCCAGCTAATGAGCTCAGAGGGCGTCTTGGCAATGGCTGTTGCTCCACGTTATTGTGCTTAACATGTTATTTTAATTGGTTCACACCAGAACTGGCATGGAGAGCAGAATGGTTGGTGCTCAGAGCTGCTTACTGTGTGAACCAGATCATGAGAATGGTCACTGCTTACTGTAGATGTGAACCAGATCATGAGAATGGTCACTGCTTACTGTAACTGCTTACTGTAGATGTGAACCAGATCATGAGAATGGTCACTGCTTACTGTAGATGTGAACCAGGTCACTGCTTACTGTAGATGTGAACCAGATCATGAGAATGGTCACTGCTTACTGTAGATGTGAACCAGGTCACTGCTTACTGTAGATGTGAACCAGATCATGAGAATGGTCACTGCTTACTGTAACTGCTTACTGTAGATGTGAACCAGATCATGAGAATGGTCACTGCTTACTGTAGATGTGAACCAGATCATGAGAATGGTCACTGCTTACTCAGAGAAAAAAGCATTACACAAAAAAAAGAAGTGATACATAATAATAATGATAATTATTGCTTGCAATAATTATCATCCCTTCGTTATGGGTGTGGTTTTATCTGCTTGAATTCATGGATGTTGGAATTGCATTGTGGGCTTCTTCTGCGTCAATACAAACGTTACAATGCGAGGAAAGGAGCAGATGTCCTAAATCTACTCCCCGGCACATCCTAGCAAGAGTTTAATCACGACGCGCACAACGCCCTAGTGAACCCGCCTGATTGAAGTAAACAGTCTCTGATTGTCAGCAAATGGCTCCTCTCCTCCACACGCTGCTCTGTGTTTAATTCAATCATGTGGAAGTTGTGTTTGGAGTGTGTTCTCTTTGACTAGACGACACACTCCCTTCCTTTCCCTTCCGTCTGCCAAGTGTCCACAGACACGGTGACACTCGACGCGTGGACGAGGTTCGAGAAGACGTTTCAAACCCACCGCGAACCTACCGTGTTTCTGCTACACGCGGCTCGTTAGCAAGTCACGCCATCGTCCCAATAAAATCACAACGAATGGCAATTTGCATAATAATGAAGACGATCGATTTGAACAGAGACGCAGACGCATAACGTTGACGGAACGTGAAATCCTTCCATGCAAGCCTTGAGCGAAATACTCGCTATAAATACTCGCCATAAATACTCGCTATAAATACTCGCTATAAATACTCAAGTGAGGAAGGTACAAATGCCACGATAGAATGTTTGTTGTTCCTAGCCTGGCCTGCTTTCAAGTGGCCCAAACTGTGTGCTCTATCAGCTCAGAAGGCCGATGGAGACGACCAGAGGGAACGTCTCCTCTAACCCCGGATGACGGAGGAGAGGAGAACTGGCCGCTGAGGTGGAGCCAAGCCCATGCCTATTACTGTCCGTAATTGCTCCAGACAAACTCAATATCCCTCCCATGGCTGCCCTGAGAAAGAAGGAAGAACTATGTATTTCCTGTTGATATCTCCCAGTACCTTCTGCCACATAAATGTGCTCTAAGCTGTGAGGGGGTGAAACCGCAATCACACTTTCCGTCGAGTCAAAAGACAAAATGTGGGCCATTGTCTTTCGGCGAGGACACAAACTCAAAAGCAGGAACGCTGTGTTTTTTCGTGGCGCCTCGACTCTGTCAACTGACATATTTATAATAGGTTTCTACACTTCTGCTTCAGTTGCAGGGCTTGGATCTCCAAGAAACCCTGTATTATAGAGGATGTTGTAGAGAAGATCTGCCAGACAGAGGCAGAGTATAATATACATAGAATAAAAACACACAAAAAGCACGCTTTCACTGCAGAAAGTGGCCAAACACTAAGACGACGGCACAGTAAGCACAGTGTCGAACACTGATGACAGATAATGTGCACCATCTATGAAAAGTCTCACGCAGCAGACACATAGTTGACCCGTTAATAGACAGGAACAGTATGTTGCACCAGAACAGGTGCTGTCACAAAGGTTTGCTGCTGTTAGCACATAAGTGAGTCTTCAGAAGACTCTGTTTTCTGTTCGGTTCACCCTGCGTCCGCTCTTTTTCGTATTACCACCCCCACCCTCACCCTCACCACCACCATCACCACCACCACCACCATCACCATCACCACCACCACCCATGAACAGAATCTGTCAAAATCACAACGCAGCAGTCTGCGATAAGGGTATTTTTTTTTTTCCAGCACGAAAATAGAGCAATTAAAATAAAGAGCTTGTAGGGGAGCCAGATCTGATGAATTATTTTGACAAGCGCAGATATGATGTTTAGTCTGCTGTTGCTCCGTGGTGCACATGTGCTGGCATGACTTGCTTGATGCATTAAGTAGCTATCGGAACATCAGACAGGCGCTCGAGTCAAGGGCCAGACAGACAGACCCATTGTTGGACTCACACACGTTAAACTAAGAACAAAGATACGGAGGCAGTGTTTTCCACCATTAGCAGTCGTTTTGATAAAGAGCATGTCTTGCGTTTGTCATGAATCATGTTGAATGGTGATCCATTCATTGGCTCTGGCTTCCAGGAGGAGGAGCTCTTGTTTGGCGATGTGCTGATCCTAATATGACTCCATGTCAGACCTCTTCCTCGTCAAAGGTTCAACTGACTGCAACAGTGATGTGAAATACAGGGCAGAAGTAACCATGTACAGTCCAGCCTAACAGAAAATTGCTTAACCAAAATGTTAAGTAAAGTAACACTTTGGGACCTCAAAAATGGTTATGGAGAATTTTTTTGGGGTGGTTTTGTTAAGTGTTGAATCGAAGATGACACCTTTCGACACTTTTATAAAAAATATGAATAAATAAAGACAGTAAAAAATATGGCAGTAGCAGTCTGACTGATAATACTGGGTGTACAGAGGTGAAGAAACAGAATTGCAGTTGAGCTAGAAAATAAAATGGCTGACAGTATTATTTTGAAGCAGAGAGCGAACGCAGCCTTGGCATCGACGGGTGAAAATTCAAAGAAGAAGGCGATCAAAAGAAATTGGGATATTGCCTTGGGAGTGTGTGAGCATTCAAGGGGAGGGGCAAAAATACATTTCATAGAAAAACAAACAGAATTAATTAGCAGAAATACTGCATAGCATGCCGTTAACGAGCAAATAACACAACGTTTAACATGATCAGTTTAATATTTGATTTAATAATGTAATAATATGATATAAAATGTGCTGTCTTCTGGTATTATGTGTTCTCTACTAGTATAACACTGGTTGTCTACTTATCGGTGAACTGTGGCAAAGGAAAACTCTCTTGGAGTGATTACTGTACAATGAATACGCAGCAGTTTCCTCCCTACCTGGTCACGTCTCTCTCTCTCTCTCTCTCTCTTCACTCTCATCGTCTCTCTTTCTCCCTTTCATTCACTCTCTTTTTCACATTCAGGTTCAAGGTCAAGTCTGTTATGGTCAGATGCACAGAAAAACACAGAGTCAGACTGGGCACAGAAGAGAGTCTCTGGCAACTACCTATTTAGGGCATAATAAAGTAGAAAGATAAAATATGCTATAAAAATATATATACTAGAAAAAGTATAGTTGACATGGTAATAATATAACTGACAAAAGAAACTAAATCCAATTATATACAAAATCCAAAATCCAATTATATGTAAATCCAGTTATGTGCAAAAGTCAAAGTTATACGCATTCATGCTCCTTCTCTCCCTCACTCCCCCCCGTGCCTCACTCCCTCCCCCATCCATGCAGTTGCTTTTAATTGTTTAACTGATTGACCTTTCTTGCTTTTTGTCTTGTATTTCCTGTATTTATTGTGTGCTGTATATTCTCGCCATTGTTGTAAATTAGCGCTTGCTCTCAATGATCTATCGAGATGAAACAAAGATTGAATGAATGAACGAATCCCTCCCTCCCTCCCTCCCTCTCCCCTCCCTGTCTCATGTAGAAGTGGGAGAGGGGGTCAGCTGACTGCCTGGTGGCTTGTGTGCGTCGGGAGGTTATTTATCTGCGTCCCTCCACTTGAGTCCGTGTAAATACTCCTCAGGAGAGGGTAGGCTGTCAGACGAGCGGGGCTCTTCATCACACACAACCCTCCGCTGTCAAGGCCTAATGCCCAGGTGTAGATCACCAGGTGTAGATCACCAGGTGTAGATCACCAGGCCGGGTATTGCAGCAGTAGGGCCGGGTCAATATGAAATCATTTACTCTCATGATAATCATGGGAATACTTACAACATGACTATCTATCTATCTATCTATCTATCTATGTATCTATCTATGTATCTATGTATCTATATATATATCTATATATCTATCTATCTATCTATCTGTTGGGGTGGTGGTGGTAGTACAGGGTGGTGGTGGTAGTACAGGGTGGTGGTGGTGGTGGTGGTGGTAGTACAGGGTGGTGGTGGTGGTAGTACAGGGGGGTGGTGGTGGTAGTACAGGGTGGTGGTGGTGGTAGTATAGGGGTGGTGGTGTTGGGGTGGTGGTGGTGGTGGGGTGGGGGTGGGGTGGGTTTGGGGGGGGTGGGGGTGGGGGGGGGGTGGTGGTTGTTTGTGTGTGTGTTTGTGGGGGGGGGGGGGGGGGTT
>OOFB01013773.1:28229-43599 GCA_900323305.1 Trachyrincus murrayi | reverse complement strand
CATAGACACCATGTCAACATATACACAACATATATACACATTAACACATAGACACCATGTCAACATGTACACAACATATACACACACACACACACACACACACACACACACACACACACACACACACACACACACACACACACACACACACGTAAACACATACACATACAAAGAAAAATGAAAGGATACCTATTAGAGGATATGGCAATGCAGAATTCATTAGTTTGTGAAGACACAGATGTAAGCATGAAACAAATGTGTTTGCGTGTGAAATCAAACGACTGGGCTTTGCACAAAAATCTCACAATAACATTAACAGGAGCATTCATCAACAGGAAGTTTCATTCCGCGTCCAGTATAGTGGTAGTCATGGATTCCACATGCTAAAAGAGGCATTCAGGTGTATTATTATAGTCATTTTAGTCACTTGAAACCAAAGCGGCTGACACTGAATTCAGACACGTCATGAAGACGCATGAAGGGGTTATTGCAATCTTGCTCAAGGACGAATGCAGAAAGAAGAATCGTGGAAGCTTGCACTTTTAAAACAACCCAAAAAACAAATCTATAACGTGCCGCAAATGTGAACCCTGAACCTTTCAACTGGAAGTCAAACAATCCATAGCCACTACACACTATGCTGCCATTGGAATCACTGGGAAAAGTAAACTTTTACACGTGGGGTGTTTGGTCCGTTTTAATCAGCGCTTCCCCTCTGGTGCAGAGCAAACAAATGAACTCTGGCCCGCTAGAAAACAGGGGTGTCGGTCCGCTTTCAAGTGAACTACGGATCGGTTTGCTTTACGTGAGAACGTGATCCGAACCAACTGCAGGAAACGAACCAAAAAACAGCATCTAAAGCAGAGCAGCTGTCTGACTTTGTAGAACATGAATCGACACATTGTTTTAAATGCGATTGCGATGTCTTGTCCTGAACAACTTTTCAAACCAAATTACGTACGTAGTTTGCTCATTTGTGGGTGACAAATGAGCCGCCGGTTCGACCAAATCAACCAAACTATGCCCTGAAGGGTGCGTGTGATAGGGAGCACTGGAGCCAAACTTCATCAAACTTCTGCCTCACCTCCCTGCTGCACAAGACACCCAGGTGAGAACACGGGACAGATGGAGGGGAAGGAGAACAGGGAGGACACGGCTGAACTGTGAGAATCTGCTCGGTGACACGTGTGTGTCACCGAGCGTGACATTAGCGAAGTCTTCCTACGCACAAATTTAATGGGGGAAAAAAAGGCCTTCTAAGCATGTTCATCGAGGCAGGGGCGGTGCATCTGTGTTGTTTCACTAGCCGGCTATATACTGTCAACACACTCTGGTCACGTGGTAAATCACGTTTCATATTCATGTTTCTTAAGTTTCATAGTACCCTCTGATTCGGGGCTGATATTCTAATCTTTCCAACATTGCTTTGTTCGCCGTCTGGAGGTGAGTCTTACACCTTTGAAACGGCAGCTTTGCACATCTGTTGATTTTGTTGTGCTATTTGTTATTTTCTGTTGTCTTATCTCTCTGAAGCTTCATCTCAGTAAGGGTTTAGAGGACGGGACGTCTTCTCTACCTCCACCCTAATCCTTATAAGGAATAAGGGTGTGTGTGTGTGTGTGTGTGTGTGTGTGTGTGTGTGTGTGTGTGTGTGTTACATGTTTGAGTAGAGTTTATGCCTGCATGTGCATATGTGTCACAAAACACAGAAAAAAGACGGACAACGAAGCACTGATCTTAAAACCACGACACAACTGACACCTTCACTCTCAATTGCCATGTGTCCAGATAACTATATTATGTATTGAGTGAACCACGTTGTACATTATGAAAACCCTCCATTAATATGATAGCTGTCATCACAGGACAGTTCAGTCCCACAGCCCTTGATCTGATCTGTTCACTATTCCTGTGCGGCTCGTGTAGGGACCGTGGCCATGCTCACACACAGACACTGACTGTGTAGTACTCAACATGGCTCCCCTCACGGAATTCCAATGAGCATTGATAGGCGTGACAAATTAAACATGTACCACTGGTCCCCTAGAAATCCCTATGCACAGGAAATAAAACTTTGATCGTGATCTTATATATTGCTGCATCTCTCCCGGAGATGACAAGCTTAGTTCTGACTGAACAAGAGCACACTAATTATAAAAGCGGCGCCGAGTGGAGATTAACTCAACATGGCTGTAGAAGAAGTCGTCCAGCAACACTCGCGTCAAAGGAATGTCAGGTCGCGTATTTCTGTTTTCATGGAGCCCGGGAGGTTAGCATTTTCTACTCTTGCTTCATGCAAAGCTCTTGGTCAAAAACCACCCAGAGTCTATGCTTTGTTTTCTTTGTTCAGACACAAAGAAAGGAAAAGCAAAAACGGCTCCCTCTTTTAAACAGCATTGATCCAGCTAAACCCGGGATTTCCACGCTAGTGGTTCTTCAAACCTCACCTGTTTAGCAGTTCAGTGCAAGATGGTATCTAAAAAGCCAGAGAGATTTAAAAAACACATTTTGACTGAATAACTACATGCACGCAATCCCCGAAGGGGCCGAGGGGCATGGCGAGCCGCCAGGAGAGGGCCCAAGGCAGGCACAGTCGTTGCCATCCAAAGCACGCACCGCGCGCACGCACACACACACACGCACACACACACACACACACACACACGCACACACACACCCCACACCCCCCACATCCCCATATGCTTAGCCCGGAAACGAGTTAAACAGAAAGAAATTTGATTGCAGAGCTCGACGTGGATTCGGAAGGAGAGAGAGACATCTAGAATGGATGTTAGGAAATAATGTGTAGAGGAAGAAATTGGGGAAACAAGAGACAATTTAGATTAGCATGTTAATCCTTTATCTAATTATTGGATATGCCCACGGCAGGGTTAGGGTTTCACACCGAGTGCTTTACAACCATGGAGCGTGTTGAACGAAGTTCAGAGACTAGGAACCGCCAACTTAGAAAAGGAAATTCCAGCATTGTTCGTTGTTAAAATACCGTGGAAATAGTAATCCAGAGCTATAATGAAGTTCAATCAATATCCAATTTCTCTTCAAGTAAAAAAAATAAAAACGACAAAACAAACAATATTCACGTTTCAGTTTACATGAACCCTTGCAGCACACATGCTAACCACCTATTCCCACAGCATCCAACATCAACAACGCTAGCAGAGCGTCCTCAGACCTCTCCAGTCACACTTCATGGGGAGACATCCTCCACCACCACAATCGAGCAATTACAGGTTCAAAGGGCTTTATAACAGCAGGTTTAACATCCAGTATTCTTTATAACGTCATGATGGTACACACTCCGGTACAGTAGGTGGCGGCATGCACCTTTAACATTGGTAGGCCGCCAGTAAAACCAAAGGAGAAGAAGTAGATAGTGAACGTCATGGCGCAGATTAAAAACACAAGTATATTGAAACGTTAGCAAATATAATTGCTGAATGTTCTGACAGAGAATGGGTCAAATTGGTCATTATTACTGTGACTTGGAAAGTGTCTGGTTATAGTTCCAAGGTGTGAAAGAACGTTAGCTGACGTTCGCTAGCTAGCTAGCTAGCTCAGAGATTATCGGCTGAAGCTTGCACACTAGCCAGCTAATGAGCTAACTGATGCATTTTATTATTTTAGTTAAAGTAGTCACAATGTTTCTTATTCTGATAGAATTGGGCTTTATGGTATATTTGCAGTACATTTATGGTGAATTGAAGCACTGGAAGGAAACCTCACTCATAGATGGATATACCAGCCAGGTTCAGGAGAGAGAGTCAGGTCAAAATGACATAACCTGACTGCATTGCCCACTTTGCTTGGTGAGAGAACCAGGTGAGAAAGTGGACCGGGAGTCAAGACCACATAATTATAATGCCGAGGTGGACTCCACAATGATTTCACATAACTAAGCAGTGTATTGATATACCGTACCTTGATATATTGTACCTTAGGGTAAGATAGGTTGGATTTTGGGGTGAGTTGAGCCAATGTTAAAACAATCTTTATTTATTATTAATTTATTGTATACACCTAATTATCTTTTCATTTAATGCTGGTAGTACATGAGGAAAGTGACTTTCTTAGTTTTTTCATTTATTAAATATTTTCCATACCATTACCCTAAACCAAGTGATGGCTTTATGGCTCAACATTAAAAAAAGTTTTCTAGTCACATAATTGAATAGTTGATGTACAAGAGGAAATGCTTTTAGTAACAGGTCTAAAATGGTCAGCAGAGAGTAGCTTAACAAATTAACAACTCTTAATTACAGTAACACACACACACACACACACACACAGTTGTGTGCACATTGGCAAATCAGTTATATTATGTTGCATGGACTTCATTTGTAAATATCATTATGTTGCATGGACTTCACTTGTAAATATCATTTTCCAAGTCTCAGCACAGACTCTTCATAACATTGTGAACATGGCCTGACCTGGCTGACTGTCGCTCCAAGGTTGAAGCCACAGACTATAAATCTATTACTCACTTTTGGGATTGGGGTACATGTATGATGCCGTGTGTTGAGTCTGCACAATAAAGTGAGGGTTTGTATGAAGTCAAAAATGTTGAAGAACATTTTAAAAAAAATGTGGTCTCAGATTGTTATCTCTTACCAGTTTGCTTCTTGCCCAGGTGCACAGATTGGACGGCCTGATTTGACAATATCTGAATTGTATGATGCTTCTTTCATTGCTTGATGATATGGTGGACTGTACCCATTTGGTTGACTGAAACAATGTTTTGTACATTTCTCCTCGTATCTGCTTTGCTATAACTTGATATTTTACTTACTTACTTTGGAAAGTTCTGGTCATTATGATTGAGCCCTTGCCTCAGGTTTTATTAACTAACCAAGGGTACTCTCTAAAATAGGGGTATTATATTGAAATCTGTGATTGTTCATACTGAACCATTATTAGTACACCCTACAATAGACCACCAACTAACTAGGCTGCTTCTGAAGGTGACATTGTGTGTCTAATTGAATTGAGGTTTGCCAAAGTAAAAGGGGTTGAATACTTTTGCAAAAAGCATATTCCATTTTAAATTTTCTTTAAAAATATTGAATGGTAAAACTCATGTTACTTATTTGTAATTAATTAAAAGTAGTAAATACATTTTGTAAATAAAAATATCATATATAGAAAGATATGAATGTATTAATTGCAAAAGAGTGACTTAGCAGGGGGGTTTAACACTTTTACAAGGCACTGTATGCATGTCACATTCTCATTAGGGGCTGAGCCCCCCCCCCTAAAGGTCTGATCCCAGAATTGCCCCTGCGGCGCACCGAGCTGATTCATATACCGTGGCTGAGATAAAGCAGCACCTGTTCCACTCTAATTACCACAACACAATGCCATGGTGTTGCGCTAGCAACGTAGCACTCGCCGCTGTGCAGACTGGCACTCTTTTCTCTGGACCTGAAGGATGCACGCAGACAGCTGTAGAGAAAAGCAGCACTTGCTGCAGCAGCCAGTAGATAAGTGAGTGCTACACTTTGGTGCTAGATTTAATCAATTAAGAGTTTGATGTAGCAGTCCAAATATGCTTTTTTATATTTAGCCTTAGCCCTTCTACCTACCTTAACACAAGTATGTTAAGAGTGATCTATTAAACTGTTAAATAATGTACAACAATTCTATGACACTACAAGGGAGGGAGCAAATTGTGAACATTCCCAATGATGGAGAAATAATAAAGCTCAAAGTAAAAGTGATGAGTGAAAAGTGAACTTTCCTTCATCTACAAACGTGTGACCTTCGTAGCCTTATAAGACGACATAATCCTCAAACACAAATGTCACATGTCCGCCAGTTGCCAAAATGGAAGATTCAAATGCCCAGACCAGAAAGAGAAATGTAACCATGTAGATAGGGATAATGTAGATACGGGTAAACCTGTCTAGGAAAGGGACGACAGTAGCTAGTTATCTGATAGGGCTTTCCTTGCAGAGCAAACCAAAGCATATCTGAAGTCTCTATGTGTTTAGGGTATCAGCCGGGCAGCAGAAGCAGCGAGCGGTGAAGAAAACTAATATCAACTCAACAATTTCTGATTATTCACTAGACACAATATTTTTTCTTTTTTTTACATGCTGGCTTTGGTTGTCTGACAGCCGGTGGGAAAAGTAGCAGCTCTGGCCTCTGCGATTAGAGCATGTGGGAATATCAATTTTGTTTCTTTAAAAAAAAAAAAATTGTAAAAAAAAAAAAAATCCTTTAGTCCATCACTAAAACTGGATTAATGGTTGACCAGATTGTTTTCAACCAAATCCATGAAATCAAACTATATGACAATATGACAGAAGCAATATATTGTGTTGAAAAAAAAATTAAACCAAAGCAAAAACAAGTGCGGTATTCACATTAGCAACCTGCTACCGGAAACTGTTCCCATGGATTATCGTCACCACTTTAAGAGTATCGCATTTCATTTCATATGGCCGCTGGTTATAATCTTTTCATTTGGAGTTGCGTTATACACAATCAAATGTTGAATACAATAAGAGGAATCCCTTAATTAAAAGGCAATACCTAGAAAGTAAACCAATAGAAATGCGGAGGCTCGTTCAGATATTTCAAGTAAAGATGAACTCCTCCCCAACAGTTCGAGATTTGTGGGATTGAAGAAGATGTTAAATGGACTGCTACTTCTTTCTGAAAATCGTCATTTCATTGTATGGAATTGCTATATATTCATTCAACTGAACTCATCTCTCTTGCATGAAATATGAAATACACCTCAAAAGTCCATAGTCGCAATATACACTTTAGCACACTTGTTACGCTGCAAACCCACCCCCCCACCCCAAAAAAAATAAAAAAAATAAACATAATGGTTATTTTTAATGGCCGTTACTAAGGAAATTACATTCTCAGTCTACTGAGTAGTCAGGATGATACCCACACAGAGAAATGATCCACAGATGTAATAGGCAATTAAACAGCAACACATATTAACTGGCATCGCTTTCTGCATTATTTAAACCCATTCCAAATATCCATTATAGAAGGGGGAGGATCAATTTATTCCCCAGTCACACTTAGACGCAGAATATGCTACGTGTTAGCTAGGAGAGCGCGCGCGGAGGGGGGGCTTGCTAGGTGATAGCGCTCCTGTCTGAGTTGCTCTTAGTTGGCAGAGGGAAGCGATGAGCAGGAAGAGCAGGGATCATCCACCTCTGCTTTACGGAGGAGTCTGGCTTTCGTCTGACAGGCGAGACTGCAGTGAGACGGGGATGAGAGGGGAGCTAATAACGCACGCCTTGTTTTGCTAAAATTGGGAGCGGAGTTGGGGAGTTTGTCTGATAACGAGTTGTCTGTAACGCGTGCGAGTTGTTGTTGTTGGTGATGGTAGGGGATGTTTGTGTCATCCTCTCTTGTGTTTTGTTGCGTTTGATTTTTTCTATTTTTTTCTTCTTTGGTCCCTCTTATCATTTTCACATCTTCGTGGCCGTCGCCTTCCTCTTCCTTCCTCTCCCGCGCCGCCGCGGTCGAAACTGAAGCCGTCCGTCGGCCATCTTCTAGATTCATGTTGGTGTGAAGCAATTATATTGCAAGCCTCAAAAATGTCCCATCAATAAATCAGCCTACGCTAAGCCAGAGTTTTTAGAAAGTAGGTAAGTAGAAAGTAGCTTAAGTAGTATGAAAGGGAAATAATTGACATGATAATTGGAGGTTCACGGTCGTTTTTGCTGCTCATATGTAACTAACTTCACTACTGCCGGGTTTGTCCATTATTTTTATTTTTATTTATTTTTTACCAAAAATAAGTTTTAAGTAGAGACAATAATTCTTCAAAGGCAAACTATTTCAATCTTTCAATTAGTTTTCCTTAATATAGTTTTAATTTCAGTCAAGAAATATAGCGTTGTGTTTCTTCTTGGTTAGTTGAATTAAGTTATTATTAATATTATTATTAATATTACTATTACTATTATTTGTACCCTGACTGCCCTTGACTTGACGTGCAAAAAATATATAAGTATGCTCTAATTACACTGCAGTGTGTATAATAAGTATGTGTGTATGAACACCTTTTAAGGTAGTGTGTGTGTGTGTGTGTGTGTGTGTGTGTGTGTGTGTGTGTGTGTGTGTGTGGGTGTGTGTGTGAAATGAGAGAAATGTGATGTATGGCTATGTCGTTGCGTTAGCTATACATCCTTTATAGTTCACGGTGTCAACAAAGACGACAATGGTGTGGATGGGCTAGCGTAAACATGAATTCCATAGCCTATTTGCCTTGGCATTCTGTGTCACAAAGGGCCTTGACAGTCATGCTCAGCGACTGAAATTGCAACAGTCACGACGAAACCGCAAAACATCACATACATATTTTAACAAAGAGGAGAAGTTTCCTCTCACTATCACACATACAGTATATACGTTACAATAGGGCTGGGTGAAAATACCATTCTAAACAGCCTAATTGAGGGTCATTACATTGACATATATGGAAATTTAAAGTATGGTATCGGACTAAAACTAGTTTTCCCTTCTCGTTTCAAACCTCATATTTGATCATTTGAAGGGCATATCTTCTCACTGTAATTAATTTATACTATAAATCTGGGTAACACGATAAGTCGACATCTTCATTTCATGACGATACAATACCATTCAAAGACGACAAACGATAACATTGAATTATCGCCCAGCCCTACGTTACAATAGGAACAGCTGCCACAGTTATCGTTCCAAGGTTGGCTCCCAAACCATATCATCATGTGCGTTTTCAGCAGATTTTTGAAAATTGCCAGCCAGTACAGATGCTGCTCGCCAACTAGCATAGAGGCTACTGCAGTCATTTGATTGACAATTGGCTAATGTTGACCAGACATCCTGGTTTGTCCGGGATTGTCCCGGTTTCAAAGAAGGCTGGTCTTTAGTTCACACAAATACACACAAATAGTTCACACAAATAGAATCGAATAGAATCTAATTCTAGGGTAAACACTGCAAGCAGCGGCTAAAAGCGGGTAAATCTGGTAACCCTAGTAATGTTGCTCCGTTAAAGTACCATCAACAATGAGCTGTGGCTGTATTGACAAAAAATGGGGACGTTTGACAGGCTAGATGTCGAAGGGACCAAATTGTAAAATGTTACTTTAGTAGGTATTCATAATCTTAGAAAGGAATGTGGCACATTGCGTTTTTTTCCAATGACAACCACAACTATTTCCCATCATTCGTTCTTCCGTTATCTTGTCCCATCCATCAATTCATCCATCCGGAATATGGCAATATTTTCACAGCTTCAGTTTGGTAGATTTGGTCCAATTTAGATGTGCAATAAAGTTGCCACTTTATTGCATTTTTCATTTGGTCTGGTCTTTGTGTTCAGTCTGTGTGAACACGGACCAGAAAACCAGAACCACAAACCTTTTGTTAAGCAAACCAAACCAAACTAATGCTGCTGCTGATGTGATGTTCAGAGAAAATCTAACAAATCTCTTGTCCCGGCCTCAGACAATAACACTAAAACCACAGTGCATTGTGATCCTTTTATTATTGTTATGCTTTTTTGGTGCTCCTGCCAAATTATAAACTCAGGGAATGTTAAGGCACGAGGGCCTGTTGAGACAGTGTGCTGCCTACGAGACGGTACCAATAAGACAAATGGAATGGATGTGATCAGCAGCTCCGTGTGCTGTTGTAGGCACCACCTGCGAGCTACAGTGTACCGTGTGTTGTTCACCTCCTATAGGAAGCTTGGATATGTCCATAACCGCTTGTTTTGTTCCCATTTCTTGTGCTCCTATGGTAAAATCACCCAAGGCCTAACACTATTGACTATACATTATTCAAAGTATTCTACTATTCCAAGAGCTTCTATTTTTTCTTTATTTTATTACCACCATTTGAGTACATTTTGCCTTGACCCCCAGGTGACCTTGTGTTATGATGGTTGGACTATTACTGTATATAATAACCTCTCAGCTTATATTGCCACACAGTATGAAGGAAAATGATGTACAATAAATGCAACAATGGCCTGGCATGGAAATCAGAGCATAAATAAAACAAACATAATCACAAAGATCGGCAGAACAAATTTAAATGATAATTTCCGTATGTTTTGGGATAGAAAGCTAATGCTATTCCATCTTCTGAACTGAGGTGTGTTTAATATTCCACACTTCTTCATTATTCTCTCAAACTGAAATTATACCACTTTAGGGCATTTTCACATCTAGTACATTTGGAGTGTTTATTCTCGAACCCTGTAGCACTTCACCGCACACTGCTTGGGCCACATGCATTGAAAACCATTCGAAAGTGCCACACTCAACCTCACACACCGGCTGGTTATGGATTCAGACATATCTGCTAGAGGTTATGAATGCACTGCATTATCGAAAACATCGGCTGTTGTCCATTCTTTTTAAAACAGGAGCAGGGTTTGTACCATCCAGAGGCAGCCTCTAAATGACCTCCTATATCCCTCTCTCTGTCCGGGAGACAGATTGCCTACCTGGGCTTGAGCTAAGCCCATGACACCTGCTCGACAAGTGCAGTTTAGTGCTTCCTGTGTCCGTTAACGTATGGGTCCATTGATATGCTGTGACTGGTGGCCTGCTGATTCAACCACACACACACACACACACACAAGCCGTGCCAAGGTACCTCATCTGTCTCTGTGTGTGTGTGTGTGTGTGTGTCCCAATAGCCACCGATCGAAAGTAAACACAGGCTTCTCCGAAAACGGCCGATCTACATTCACCCTTCGTCCGGCCGATCAAAGAATGCCATCATTTGCCCTTTGTGTTGCTAAGTGACTGTAGAAAATGGCCACTTTAATCGAGTTCAGGAAGCAGACTGTGGGGGGAAAAAAGTTGCCAGTAATTTCCCGCTTTGATTGCACTCGTATTTCTGGGAAGCTAATTCAGGGGATTCAAGATTGAGTGACTCGTAATGAAATGGATGACGTGGGGGGCATTTCATTTAACATACACTAAACAATTATTTGAAATCTATAAATCTGTTGTTATCCTTGATGATTAAGGTTAAATACTTACATTAGGATGATAGGAAGTGCATTAAAACAAAGGGACTTGAATGATGAATTCATATATATTTTTTGCTTAATTTGGTCTCCAGGGGAGACCAGTGTGTGTATATGTATGTCTGTTAATGTGTGCATCTGTGTGTGTGTGTGTGTGTGTGTGTGTGTGTGTGTGTGTATGCATGTGAATGTGTGTGTGCATGCGTATGTGTGTGTGTGCGCACGTGTGTGTGTAGCGCCTATAAAACGGAAGTTATGCTTTTTGCTATATATTCAGTGTTAAATATTTGTGACAAATACGGCCATTTATTTCGAAGACCATGAAAAACCAACAACCTTTGAGACGAGCACATCACTAATCACCAGGTCAATCCCGATGCCACCTTCTTCAGTCATTGGCGAGACAAGAGGCAGTGTTCGTACCAAGAAAATATACAGCACAGTGGGGGGCCCACCTGCCACACACACACACACAGAGAGAGAGAGAGAGAGAGAGAGAGAGAGAGAGAGAGAGAGAGAGAACACAGGGAGACGCCCTTTTCAAGGATGGAGGCCCTGAACCTCTGAAAGGTCTGTTCGTGGCCCCAGTACCATGAATAATCACCCCCAGCTCTCCTGTAATGTGCTGCGGATGATATATTGAGCCACATTTATTACTGCTCCGCTAGCACCTTGCTAGCAGAAGCAAGACTTTCATTAATAACGCCGAGACCCGGAGCTAGATTCCCTGACACACACCAGTCAGGCTGAAATCCACCATGAAGATTGTGACTGTCCTAATTGGCAGAAATTTCAATCATGCCTAGAATCATACATTGGATATACATAAAATGCAAAAATTTATGATTTTATCTTGGAATGCAAATACGCAAGGACCTTTACATATTGAAAATGATAATGGCCATTCCTGGGCGTATTGCAAGCTTCTTGCAACATTAGCAGACGTTGGAAGTAAGAGGTGCTTCCAGGCTTTGGTATAAACTGGCTTTTGGTATTTCAACTGAATGTTGAGCATTGAGGATATAAAGCTCTCATTTAAATAGAAATATGGGTTTAAAATTGGCAAAATTATGCAATAAGGCCAAGTTATATTACACCAGACATTTTATGGTTATAAGGATGATATGCTAGTAGTAATGAACAATGCCATACTTACTACTTCCTGTGTTTTACCTAATCTCCAGTCTATACACTTGTACTTTTACCTAAAGCAGTTGTTCCCAACCTTTTTTGGCCAGCGACCCCATTTCTAGCTCTGAAAATGTTTGCGACCCCCACTTTAACTTTTGTGCATCTGCTTCCACACAAATTGTTTTTACCCAATCAACATCTACCGGTAATATCAACGTCCCGGTGAACGTAATGGCGTCGCTCTACTACACACTAAGTGATTAGTAGTAGTTTGCTGCTGGTGACTGTGAATCATTAGGCAGTCAGTTCGTATATACAGGACGTCTATGAGACCTTTGAAAAGTTTGCTAAAATGGATCATCAAATATCTATAGCTTATGTCAGCAATATCCTGCGACGCAGGTGACCCCAAGTGGGGTCCCCACCCCAAGGTTGGGAACCACTGACTTAAAGACTTCAACGGAAGACTTCAACCGGAGCATTGTCAATGTTGCTCTATAAAGGGCAAAATAGTTAAGGCTAAATTGTAGGAATATAGGGACATAACCTAACTCTGAGGTAACGTGCCTATTCCCCATATCTGAGCACTGTAATCACAGCCAATATGTGAGCAATAATAACACATGCGCTGTATGCATGTACTCATGTGTGTGTATGTGTGTGTGTCTGTGCGCACGTCTCCTCCTGTATGCCTGCAGCATGTGTCTATCGGTTGGAACACAGATCTCTCCAAATCAATCTTCCACACAAGAAATGACTTATTTGTCCAATTTATTACAGTGTTCCATTCCACTTTGAAAGAGCCGGGAATTTGCACGTCTTGATTGAAATCATTGCCACTGGGGGAACCAAGGCAACCGCCTCCGAGGGGCAGCTATTCTGAAAGTGAGAGAATCATTGATTTTCAGCAGGAAATCATCAAGGCGAATCTATGGTAAATGACAGAGGGGAGATGGCAAATGGTCTATTTCAGCAGGATATTCAGTTAGCACTCTATTCTTTTATGAGAAAGGCCGATGGTGTCTGTATTTGAGTACAGGCCGGCCGTGCCCCGAGATGAGGGCTGACTCCTGTTATTCTACAGAGTGCACGTGAAGAAGGGAAGCCACCAGTAGACAGAGAAAGATGTTTTTGTTTTTTGTTTTTTGGGGAAAATTGAAATCGTTCTAAAAACGGACAAAAGCAATAACACCCCGAACGAATGTGGAAATGCTACAGTGAGTTCCTTCGCCAACGGGTTGCCCTGTAAAAAATGAGCTGCTTTGATAAAAAAATTTATTTGATTAAAAATATCTTCCTTCCCTTCTGAATCCCTGTATTGTTTTGGAAATTAGTATGTGTAATGTGCAACTTCCTATATTCTTTCTCTTCATTTCCCCCCATGACTACACTGTATTGTTAAGAAATCAACTACAAAGGAGTGGAAAATATAGAAACTCGGACATTAAAAACGGTCTTTCTCTGGGCCTGCGCGGGTCTTTCTGTAGCATCAGAGAAATAGCGGCCATATACATTCCACATCACACATCATAAAGGAGAGCTGTGGAGAAGCTCCTTCTTTCCTTCCCATAACCCTGGCCCATCAATCAGTAGGCAGCTCACTACTGAGCCGCCGGTGGAGGACAAACTCTGGGTCAGCCACAGCCTTTGATAATCACATTTAAAATTCATCCAGCATCTGAAAAAAACAAACGTAAAAAAAAAAAAAAAAGTGATCAGTGATTGCAAACTCCGGAGCCATCGTTGAGGAGGCCCGGGCCGAGGACAAATACAAAGAAAGGTGGATTTCTCCCCTATTTCCATGTTAGCTAGTGTTGGATTTATTTATTAATTTGTTGGTGTGCTTTAAATGGTGGTCGCCCTGCTCTTTCCAAGCAGTCCCGTGATTCTGTCAGACGTGAGCATTTCTTTACGTATTGACTTGGCTCAAGGCTGCTTGTTAGCGAGCAGTAGTGACGGACCTGAGCCGCAAACTGATACCGGCGATATAGAAAACATCTGACTCTTACAACCACATATAAAGTCCATATGAGGCAGTACATCAGTGAGGCATGTCGTAAATGTCATATGTTTTATTTTATTTTTTTGCGGGGGGAGAGAGCGGTTGGTAGAATTTATCTACGGGACTATGGAACCAGATACACTGCTGCAGACGACTCTATAGTGTGGTTAATTCCCCGCCTTGTCTGAACAATAAAAATATGGCACTAAATTACAACATCGCTCTGTTGTGTGTGTGTGTGTGTGTGTGTGTGTGTGTGTGTGTGTGTCTGTTCGCACGCGCCCATGCATCCAAATCTCTGGAGGGGCTTAAGTGAAAGTGATAAGCAGCAGGAACAGCATTCTGCCGCTCGCAGGCTGTTTCCAACAATCACCAGGAATCCGCCGCTCTCCCCGAGTGTCACAGAGGACGGGAGGGACGGGAGAAAGTGTATTTAAAGAATCCTTAATGCTATTTATTACACCGCACCAGCTGCGCTGCCAAGTGGATACATGTAATTGCGCCCATAGATCTTTTGGCTGGGAGACAACCAATCAAGATGGAACACCCTTCGGTTGCCCGGATTGACCAAGAGAGGGGTGGAGAGAGAGAGAGAGAGAGAGAGAGAGAGCCTGAGAGAGATCGCTGTCCTCTACTGAGTGTGTCCGGGCGCCTTAAGATATGGGTCATTATTTAACATGGACCCAGTGTAACGCTATGGAGCATTAGGTTGCGGGGGGGGGCATCCATCTGCTACGACGACGACGCAGACTTTCAATCAATAGATAAGTAATCGGCCGCACTGAGGAGCGATGTACAGCATCGCTCACCGGCGTTGGCCCTGCACCGCCACCCAGGACCAGCAGCAGGGAGCACCCAGCTCCATCACAGAGGACCGTATGTGTGAGCAGGGCACAGGCGGTATCGGCACCTCTGAGACTGAGAGCACCTTCGTACACACGGTGCTCTCAGTCTCAAAGAGATTGGACTCTCACACCTCACAATCATTTCCGGCCGACAAAGCCAAATGTGCCAAATGGAGCCACATTGCACCAGCACCCACACTTAAAAGTGTCCACACACATGCGCGCACATACACACACACACACACACACACACACACACACACTAAAGTAAACTCATTGATGGAGGCAAACAAACAATGTTAAAATACCCAAAGCTTCAGAGGAACAACAACAAAGGCTCCTTGAACAAAAACCCATCTTGAAGCA
>OOFB01013773.1:3693-24731 GCA_900323305.1 Trachyrincus murrayi | reverse complement strand
TAGTGGTGGTGTGGGTGGTGGTGGTGGTGGTGGTGGGGGTGGTGGGGGGGGGGGTGGGGGGGGGGGGGGAGGGGGGGGGGGGGGGGGGGGGGGGGGGGGGGGGGGGGGGGGGGGGGGGGGGGGGGGGGGGGGGGGGGGGGGGTGAGTGTGAGTGTGAGGAGGGTCCACTGGGAGACACAAGAGAGCCTTCCAATGCCAGGTCACCTTCTCTGGAGAGAGCAGCTGTGAACACCCTGCCCCTGGGAGGAGGGTCACAGACGAAAAACTCTGTGTCTGCCATGATGAAGCCCTCCCACCCCCACCCCCTTCCATCCCCTCTCCTCGTCCGTCCCCGCGATGCCTTCACCCTGGACCAGGTCCACAATAACAAAGCCAATTAAGAAGCCCGGGAGAGGAGCGGGCGCAGCCTCACAGTCGCCTCCCGCCCGACTTGGCACCCATCAGGAGCCATGGCTCAAGAGAGCATCCATCACTTGAAACACGTTGAAAAACATTGTAACAATTACCCGGGCAACAAAATCTCCATTCTATACTTCCATTTCAATCAATTGACACGGGGAGTCATAAAGTGTCTTTTAATTCATCCCCGAGGCATGCTTAAGCAACAGCATCAAGATGGGCCTACCAACACTTAGCCACTCTCCCGGACATAGTGGTTTACAATAGTGGTCCCCTTAGAGGCGGTGTGTTGTACTCTGCTCTCGCCGTGATACTAAAGGAGCTGTCCTTATTTACATTCATTTCTATTTCTTAATCTAGTTATATCCGGGGCCAGCCGAAGCCAAAAGTCTCGCTTCAATTATTAACAGTGGGCATTATAGCCGGGGCCTTAGCAATGAGGAGGATGCACTATTTAAAGGAGGTTAGGCAGGGTTACTCTCTCCCCTCCGGAAGCAGTATTTGATAACGTTTCTCGTTTTTCACGAGTGCACTTTAACTGCCCAGAATGCAAAGAGTCAACATTTTTAGTTGTTTTGTATAGTTTGTCTTTAATAGCTACTATTGTGAACTTGAGTGAGCGACCAGTCTTTTTTTGTTGGGTCTGAATCGTCTCAAATATCCGGCCTGCATGAGAGTTTATGAACTGTTGATATGGGTTCTTCTCCCCCTCTCCCATGGGTGGCCCAGCGCTAGCTCTGCACCCCTCTGTCATCGGTGTGGATTTGAAATCCCCCACCGATCGATCGCACTAAAAGCTCTAATCTGATTGTTAAAAGAGCTGATTTGACAAAGCCGTTATCAAACTGATTTAAGCCCCAATCAATACCGTATTATGTGCCTGTGTCTTCTCTTTCATGGCTGTGGCAACTTCTCCAAGGATAAGCAGAGGAATGTCTTATGCCCCTGAACCTTTAAAACATTTCCGTCGAGAAAAAGTAGGCGGGCACACACACACACACACACACACACACACACACACACACAATAAATACGGAAACAAAGCACGCACTTGAGAAAAATGTCCACATTTTCTTTATCTATGCAAAGCGGCAAAAACCTAATTATAATACGTAATTGTTGGAGCATGGAAATAGGAAAACCATCCCGTGCAGTTGTTTTTGAATGTTCCACTGTCAACATGAACGGTAGCATATTGAAATAAGATGGGGGGGAGAAAACAAGCCGTCGCTATATGTTTGGCAGGGTAGGGTAATGAACCATAAACAGATGTGTTGTTCCACTGAAAGGATCATTTCTCAGAGAGAACGGCAAACTCGCATGAAAACCCGACAACTCCAGCTACGTTCTCTCTCCTCCCTCTTCTCTCGCCGCTGAGTATTCATGCCGCACATGTATTCAACGCTAAATGGCAAATATGTTGATTGCCAGCAGCTGAAGACACTTATCTCCCGTGGAGACAGAGACTGTGGCAGAGTCCCCCAGATACCAACCAAAAAAGGCGGCACGCCCTCCTAGTGATGCCTAGCAGTGGGGACACACCGACATATGAGCCACCGATGCACAACGAACAAAATGTGCAATATCGGTGGAGATCGTGAAAATATGAATAGTCAATTAATAGTTGAAAATATTTAGTAATATTTCGTCACATGCAGCTTTGTTGATATGAAAAAAATGACCACGGTTGATGACATCGTGGCGCGGTGACGGCATTGCACTAAGAATAATGAGTGAGAGTCCGCATTGGTATCCAAGAAATGTTATATCGGTGCATCTCCACTTGGAAACGAGACCCAAACATCGGAGTCAGAGCAACAAACTGTAGCCAAGATCGCACCGTACAAGGCTAAGCACAAGAAGGTCCACAAGAGGACCTCTGGGATAAACTGCGTTCATTAGCGGCGGCAATGCAAAATGAATGGGCCTACTTAGTTATTCTGCATGCATCTAAATAGGAGAACAGGCTGGAATCGGGATAGGGCTGGAGCCTTATGCTTTTCTGGGCAGTGATGGCCAATTAAGGCCCCTCTCTGATGAGTCTTACACAGCCACAGCAAGCAATTAGGGGAGCAGGAGAGTCTGCTCATTACGGCAATAGACCACGGCGCATTGTTCTGTGAAATACAGCCCTAAAGCAAAAGGATTCTCATAATACAAGATGTCATGGCTTTTTCTATTTTTTTTTTCAAAAGAAGAAAAGCGAGAGTCAAGTGCAAGTATTACTTTAATGGAACGGAAGACACATACACACACACAAAAGAAAATATGCGTCATTTTGTGAGTTACGAGTAAAGTGACATTTAAGGCTGTTTTTAAAGACGCAAATGTGGGGACTGAACTTAACGTGGCCTCTTAAAATCTATATTCACTATAGAAATATTTGAACGGTGATGCAATCTTTAATGTCAAACAATGTTTAATAAACGTTGACTTTTTCGGTCAAACCCGTCCCTCCTGTGATTGGAATGGATTTTGTCAACGTGATAGTGATCAACCTTGAATGACGTGTCACATGGCTGATGCATCAGAGGGGACATTGTCATTTGATTGACAGCTTTCTGCCTGTGGTATTGATTAGTGTTCACAGCCAGAGCGGGCGGCACAATGAGATATCAGAACAATATAGAGATCCAGTATTGACTCGGAAGCCGACGGAAGGAAAGATTTTAGGAAGAACAATAGGCCGGGCCCAGAAAAAGCACATTCACATACATTTACATAGATTGAGGTCGACCAAGCGTTCTCCGCTCCGGTAGCAAGAGAGTAGCATACACTCGATGTGACAGAAGAGTGGTGGGATAAAGGGGCATTTTGCTAAACATCTACACGGTTCTGAATACTACCGATGAAGAAACCTACGCTGAACACCAACAAAGCAACAGTGTAACGGTTTATTTTCCACGTCAAGAAAGCTATTTGATTGATGGCTTGAAAAATGCAAGCACAGCCAACAAATAATTCATTTATTTGCGTTTATTTTCAGTGCGTAATTCAGAAATATCTGATTGCCCCTCTCAAAGAGAGTGAAGGGAGCGGTCCAGAGTTGGAGGCAGACTCCACGGGCGTAAAGCACTTGAGTGTGGGATACCGCACGCCACGGGGACACAAAGACAAATAAACATGCTGGCAATAAGGCTGCAGAGTGGAGGCACCCAGCAGGACAGGGCTGGTGTCCTTCTGTTCAAACCCATGCCCTGGTGTGATATCAAACCCATTGTCAGAAGTCCAACAGAAGGACTTCAGTAGGAGCGTTGAAAAGGCTTGCTGATGATAGCCTCTCTCTCTCTCTCTCTCTCTCTCTCTCTCTCTCTCTCTCCCCCCGGTCTCCTATCCCCTGCCCACCCTGGGCCTAGCTAGCACCAGCGGCAGATGGCTCCATATGCAGCATATGGCGGCCGCCGCAAGATTAACAGTTAGGGATCAACTCGTGAGGTGGTGAAAGTTTCGGGGTGACGTAGGATCAAAGCACTGACTGATCACTCGAGGACGGGGCGGCGGTGATCAGTGCGTGCAGCACTCTACCACAGGCAGGGTGACGCATGAAGGGAACAGGCTCCATTGTTGTTGCTGTATTTTTCTTTACAAAACAAACTGAGGGGAATAAAAGACGCTCTGTGATCAGACCCAGGCAACACATCTTGCCAAAGCATTTTATCTCGATGAATACTTGTGATTGGACAAGAGGATCTAATATGTCCAGTGGGGCCGCGAGAGAGCAGAAGAAAGAGGCTTCTTCTCCAAGAAAACTGGGAATCTTTATTCAAGTCCTGCCAGAGATGTGTTCCTCAGGGGGATTCTGAGTAATATCATGTGGTCACACACACACACACACACACACACACACACACACACACACACACTACCATTAAGGAATGCACGTGCACACACACTCACAACCATATAAATACCTTAAGATGTTTTCATTTCTGGCAAAATAAAATAAAAGTGTAAAGCATCGGTATTGGCAATTGTAATTTCCCGTTCTTGCTAAGGGATTAATATCGAAAGTGAACAAAACCGTCATAATTTTTCTACTCGTTAAATTCTTTTGTTTCTTTCAACCTCATCCTGTTGAGGATGTTCAGCTCAACAAGGAGATGCTTCAAAGAACGTTGCATTCATTGTGATAATACAAGTGATTGTGACAATCCAATTCAACCTCCTGACCAGCCGACCGACCACACACACCGACTGACCTTGACCAGTTTTGTTCATCTGCTACGCAACTTCCCTTCCAACAATAACATATGTTAATACTTACCTAATTACCTAATTTTATTCCATTCCGTAACACATGTGGTAATTAGTTAATTACTCATATCACCCGAGATAAGGCCTACTGACTCTACTCTGCCATTTCAGAAACATCATCAGCAGGAACAGAGGAGAGAGAAGGTACACAGCTCAACCCGTTCAGGTATTTCTTCTCAGATAATCATTAGGGAAAGAAATCACTTCCTCCAACACAGGCAGGACCACCATCTCTATACCATCGCTTTCCCCTGACAATGATGCTACCATTCTGCCCCAGTAAATCTATGGAACACAGATTTCTTGTCCACTATGTAATATTAATAATTTACAAAGGCCGGAAACCACGCGATTCTCAACCCTTTGGACGCAGCACAACACTTCGGTCCGTGTCTCTCTCTGTGTTCTCCACTACGGGCAGCACACGCTTTTTTTTCTGCTTAAATGTAAGACATCTCACCTCAAAGTCAGCCAAACATCTGAGGAGCGGCCATTTCTTCTCCATTGCTATCGCTCCACCCCCCACCCCCCCCCTGACATCACGACCACAGTGGCATCTGCTTTGCCGGATACACAAGATACATCCCCTGGGCACCGGAGTGCGCAAGAATATTCAGGAGGCGATAAAAGTCAGCACAGGGGTCTTCCTCTCGGGGGTGGGAGGGGGTCCACATCAAACTGGCTTCCTTCCAGCGTCGAATCACTTCAACCCTCCCCGCCACCGGGAGGATAATTAACATTGTACCTCAAAGTGCAAATCTGGAAGACCCCCACCACAAACACACACTCTCACACACACACACACACACACACTTACACAGTCACACACACAGTCACACACACACAGTCATCTCGGGATTTGCCAGGTTCGGTGTGCACTTTGGTGCACATGTCTGTGTGCTGTTGTTTATTTCCCCACCCAGAACCGCGTCTCCGAACGTCTCTGTGAAGTTGTGTGGCTGCGGTATTCCCTCCCCACAGTCTCTCCCACTGACTCAATTGATCTTGAATTTGGCAGACGTCTCCCACCCCCCCCACGCCGGGCCACATAATCAAACGGAGGAAGCCCTTCCCTGGGCCGCGGAGCCTGCTCAACATTTATATTTCATTAGGTTCGGTTGATGGGAGTCCACGTGCCCCTTGATGCACCCCCATTCACCCGCAGGGCGGACCTCTGCTCAGGTGCCGTCTGTAGGAGGGACAGCTTGAAGGGAACATTGATTCAGAGACGGGAAGCGACGGGACAAGTCAGGTTGGCTCTACGGCGGCGGTCTATCTGCAGCCGCCCCCCCCCCCCGTGGCTCAGCAGGGCACGTCGACTCTAACAAGGGTTTCAATGCGTCATCTGATCAGCTGATCAGCTCCGTGCGATGCTGTATGTTCGAGGGTTGGAGTGTATGTAGGTGTTTTGCGGTTTTCAGTGTTTTTGCTCGGCAACATTTTTGCATAAAAGCAATGGGGTTAACGTGCATGTAGATCCTTCAGATGGGTAACATCGACATCATCAATAACATCTGATCAATACGTCTAATATGGATACCGTAGAGGGGCGTGTGGTGTAGCGATGTCTGGGGGGAGAGAGAGGTGGGGGCGTGGCTCTGGGCACGCGGCGAGAAGACAGGTGAGTTGGTGACACGGTGCAGGCTGATTACTAATCACCGGTCTCCTCTATAGCAACTCGGCAGTAACTGGACCGTGGGTTGGAAAAAGGACCGGAGTCGGGACGGACAGAGTGGACACGACCCAGAGCGTCACGGACCGCCAGCCAGCCATACGTTGTGATTGTTCTGATTGTTCTGTATTTTGTGTAGAAGCGCTGTATAACTCTGCAGACAGAGTTATAAAGCGGTCTCATTCGTGACAAATACCCAGAATCCCTACAATGCATCCTCCGTGACTGTTAGACACAAGGTTAGATGTCTGTGTTGTACCACTTAGCAATTCAGTTCCATTCACTTGACAAACCGCTTTCGTATAAACAATTACTGTTGACGTTGATAAATAAATTGATTGATTCACCCAGCTGATTCCCTGACACAAGTGTATCAATTAGGATCAAGGTAATTGCAGATATAAACGAATATTACTGAATTAATTGGGTCTTTTTAGATACATGTCAGCAGGGAGAGCAGGTGAAATTAACAGTCTCCTTGTTTACTGGTGTGGATAAGACACTCCAAATACCTGAACTTTCTTTACTGGCCACTGAATTTGAAATGAAAGCACCTTTTTGCCAAATATATTTTAATTGACAGTTAAACCTTTACTTGACCGCTCTTGTATGTTCTTAGCTGAGAAAAAAATATAGTTTGCTGCCTTTTACCCGTTGGATTCTAGAAATCTCGAAAATTGCCTTATTCAAAACAGATCTTTTTTGGTCATTTTATAATGTATGGATATTCTCTAGGCACTGGACTTCACACTCCTTAGTCAATATAATTGAATAGTTATGGCATTTTTCACACCTATAGTTTTGTAGACGTGGTCCGATTCAGGTGTTGAAGTTGTCCACACAGGTTAAAATCAGATTGTAGAGAGTGTGTTGTTGGTGGCTGGTATAAGCAGCCTCACCTAGTCTGAGTCAGGCTGATTAGACTCTGGGGCTGGGTAAGGTTGCACACCTGTGGTGCATTGGCCAATCAAGGCCCACAGGTGTGTGTGCCACCAGCACACACACTCAGGAGGAGCGCTAGCATGTCAACACGTACCACCTGCTCTGCCCGTTCAAACTACCTCAAACTCTACAATAAACCGGTTTAATCATCATCTGCCTGTGTCCTGCTACTGGAGAAGCCCTGGAAAGCCATTGTAGATGGCATGTGGCAGATCAACAAACGTCAGAAAGTCAACTCCTCGAAAACACAATCGTTCATCCATTAGAAAGAATTTCAAGTGGACAAATCACTTTCTGATTGCAGACTGTACGGACAAACAACAACAACAGAACACTGCCACCGCGGCTGTATTTATGATGCAGTGCGGCCTGCTGAGACTCTGTGTTGTCAAAAGAAATTGTTGCTTCACACAACCCAAAGGAGGACTGGGGCTACGAGAGGGCACCGGAGGAGCAGCCAGCCCCTAATGAGAGCCTGGGATATGTTTACTGTGTACTTTTCAAAGTACACTTTTGAAGGCGAGTGAGGCACTCGTTCTTTGGGTTAGCAGCTGTGAGGTTTCGACGCCCACCCACAAAACCCACAATGCACCGTATGGTTCGGTGTGATCTCTACAGTGAGCTCGGGCTACTATTTCTCCGGAAACGGAACGAATCCGCTTGGATTAAGAATAGTTTTTCTTTCTCAGGTGGACTGTGGTTCAGTTATTTCGGGCTTTGTCAAAATACTCCAGAGTTTAATTATAAAAGAAGACAAAATAGGTTAGTGTGAAATTCTCTTAGTTTCTAAATGTGTATAAAAATTAATCTTCTGGGATCACAGTGGGGGGAGGGGATGCCTTATCAAACAGCTATTAACTACAATGTTTGCAAAAGTTTAAGAAGCCTATAGACTGACACTACAGAAATAAACATGAAACATGGCTAACAACTGGTTGCATGGTGAATGGCACGCACAGCAGGTACAGTACGCACAGCAGTAATGCACGCAGATGCAGTGCATTAAAAAGAAGATCGTGGTGATCATCATAACTATTTTTCTTCTGTCCCATTTAGCTAATTTACTGCAAACTGTCCAGCAAAATGACCTTTCCCATCAATCAGCGCCAGCGCTAATTTGAGCATCCGGGTCAAGTTAAACTCACAGGGGTTCCCTTGACCCAATAACAGCTTTAAGCTCAAACCCTTGAACCGGTTCCAGAAGCTTACAGCAACCCCACTGAGGTTCCCGATCCTTAATTTCTCTCCCCGGGACAGGTGCATTATGGTCCGGAAGACCTGGGTAAATGTTTGTGCACAGAGGCCGGGCCAGATCATACTCACAGCCCTGAGACGGTTTCTGATTTACGAGTTAGCATTTACTGACCATAGAGTGCAATTACATGCACAGCAAACAGCAGGTCAACTAAGTCATTTTGTTTTGTTTTTGTTTGTGTCTAGAGAAGGCCAGGGTAATGCATGGACGCGCTTATGCCTGTAAATTGTGATCTTTTAAAATCCCAAGCTAAACATTCACTGATTCTGTAGGGCATGTTATTCAAAGTTATCTCAAATATTTATATGACTGTGGGAGACAAAAGCCTGGAAAGATGTATCAATAAATCAATATGTTTTTCCAGTATGGGTTTTGTAATTCTGTGATCCAACTGGCCCACTTGCTGTTTGCATTATGTCCTGGTGATGGTGTGTGTGTGTGTGTGTGTGTGTGTGTGTGTGTGTGTGTGTGTGTGTGTGTGTGTGTGTGTGGCGGAAAGACGAATGCTGTAAATTCTAAAGAAGTACAGAAAATTGAACCCTAAATTGAACGGGATGGGTAGTGACATTGCGAATGCTTCTCTGACATTTTAAGGTGTCTTTTTTATTTCTTTCAATTTTAAAACCAGAAAATGTGCTAAACGTGCTAAACTAAACGTAGCCTCAAAAGCAGGAGAAGGAAGGAGGGGCAGGCTGATTGAAATATGCTTCTCATTAGTCCCTATTCACAGAATACATGAATCACACCCTGTCAGACGCTGACAGTTGCCTTACCTGTAAAATGGTCCTTCTTATTAATGGACAGATAGCCTAACTATTGTACCGTGGAAAATGGCTCAATCCATTACCACTTTCATATGTATGCAAATCAAGTGCTATCATTTTATTTCCATAAATCTTCGACATGTCATTTAATTTAGTGCGTAGCACAATAGTATGATTAAAATGTTCAAATGGTTATTATGGTAAAGCACCATACATAGCCTATATGAAACTCAGTCAATGGTGATAAGATTGAAATTCTCTAATTAGCAAATACATATATAACGTCTTAGTAATAAAAAATACGATTGATACATCATTACAAAGTTAGCAAACTGAAAATTACTAAATCCAGCAAATATTATGATTACAATTAATTACTATGATTACCAAATACAATGATTACTATTGATTTAAATCGTGATTGGCAAGATGCAAACTATACAGCCTCCTAGCTGACAGACCAGTGAAGTGAACAACTGAAACAACAACTCCCATGTGGAAACTTAAGTCTTACAGAAATGTGATTAATCCCCTCTCACCTTCCTTCTCAAAAAGTTTTCCCATTCATATTTTGGTTGAATCAGTGAAGGTGTGTGTGTGTGTGTGTGTGTGTGTGTGTGTGTGTGTGTGTGTGTGTGTGTGTTTCCCACCACGTGCAAACGGCCACTTGACACATCTTGCATACCTACTCTCCCCGAGCAAATGGAATTGAACACTGTTGAAAATGTAATGGTAAAAAACAGGAGATAAGCAATGCGGGGTATGAAGCAGAGAGCAGGAACGAGCGCTGGCAGGTTCAAGGTGGAAGCCAGAAGAGGAGTGAGGGATTTATGCTAAGCGCGTGTCGCGCTACAAAGCAACGTCTTCTGAAGGCATCACAGGAGATCCACCTAAATCTCACTCCTACATTTTACATTAACGCCAGGGTTAACCAAGGTTGTTTTTGGTAACCAGCATTTCTTAAGGGCTATTAAACACATAATATCTCTGTTCCTTTTGATTATCTTTTTTCCTCCATTCAAACTGAGGGAATGTTTGTTCATTTTCTCCCCGAGCCAGACAAAACTTTAAGTAGCATTGTGCTTTTCTCAAAGGTTAACTGCTTTAGCGATAAAATGCTAACAGACTGCCCCTTCCCCGGCACATGCGGGTACTGTACCCATGCCATTAATAGCAATTGAATAGCAGGGAATAGCGATTGCACTCGATAACAAGCTGGAGGATCTTTTATTTCCATAAAAATGTGAGAGCTGTCTGTCAGTGCATGTGCTTTGTGCAAGAGGCAGAAAAATGTGCACTTGCGCAATTTGTATGCTTCCAAGGAAGCAGCTGTCAGTTCATGTAAACGATGTCCCGCTCTGACAGGGAACTCAACGGCAAGTTTGTGTTCCACACCTTCATGACTGTTCTATTTAAAAACAAGGGCGACACTCTGCACCCATATCTTAATTCAGTGCACAGTACAAAACTACTGTGAAGCCAATTACCAAAATATGGTGGCTATTAAGTTAACAACTGGTGACCTCCGTGGCGGTATTCCACAAGTCTGTTCACAATGTTACAATGACCCATTGCAATGGTCTTCATTATTTAGTTGACTCCTGGATTTCATCACAAACCCGTATTGTAGTATGTCTTACAATTCCACCATTTTTTTTTCCAAATGGGAAATTCTTATGTTTCAAACATTTCAACCATTCAGCAGATTGTCTGTCCATCTCTACTTTGGTAGCTGACACAACAATGTCCTATAGCATTATTTTACAAACGTTACAATATTTACTTCGACCTTGATCTGGATGGCTTTTGTTCCAATATTTCAGCATGTACATCATTTCACTAAGAAGCAGATGGGTCTGTTTTTCGTCTTCTGTTGAAAACCTGAAATGGGTGTAATGTTCTCCTTGTTCAAAGCAGTGGTGTGACTACCACGGCAAGGTGGAAGCTACTTTTTATGTATAATTCACACATTACCTGCCAGACATTAAAATCAGCAGGGAGCAGAATCGTTAATCTAAATAATTAAAGGTTTTCGAAACCTTTCCAAAAACAGACAGTCCTCTCCATTTCCCCATATATACCAATGTTCTGAAGGCTGTAAATGTGGACTTATTATTATTTACAGAGAACGGGTATGAACATACTAATAAAAGATGCCAAGCTATTCATTAAAATACCTGGTACTGATAACTAGGGATGTGCCCAAAGCCAAATTCAGCAATGAGGAAATAATTGCTTCAAAACAAACACACACCGCTGTGTAAACATCACTTTTTTTTCTCCCTTTTTTCTTTTTTTACAAGCAACATAATTGCTAGACTCCTATATTACTTTTTCTTATTTTTTAGCGGGGTTGGTCACTTTAGCTTTCTTTCCTAGGAGAGTAGCCTGTCCACAATTAGTTTCATAACTTCCTGCGTTGTTTGTGTGTCCGTTACATTCAAGAAAACTTTATTATCCCGAGGGAAATTATCACATGATCTAGCCATCATAATTACACATCCAATTACAAACTGGACTATGGATGGATAGTGGATAGTGACCCTAGTCCTACTCATTTCTTCTATATGTTCTGATGGGAGGACTTTATCTGCTATGAGGGCAGCAGATGAAAGTATAAATGAAGCTTAAGGGGAAGTCCAACCGCTAAGCCTTTTTTCTCACTTTAAGATAAATCTCCCCACACCAATTATCTCTGAACCAATTAGAAGTGTCCACCGCCCCCCCTGAGGAACCACTGCACTGCTTTTCAGTATTAGTACTGGTTGATTGCCTCACTTTTTAGCCACTACAGTCCTCCGGTACCACCAGTGTCAGGACTGTCAAGGGAGCACAACCAACCTAATGCCGTTTCTTCAACGTATACATGTAGACACCATTAACCTTGATTTTAACCTTACTGTCCCATTTTAATACCAAAGGAAGGCCCGTTTTCACTCAAACTAGTTCCTCTTGATTAAAATGCATTTCACATCGACGTCACGCATAACTTTTCTTGAGATACATAGAGATGGCTGGGTGACCTTGACTCATCTGCGGCATAATCCATTATGTCATAGATTTATGCTAAACATATGGTTCATTGTTAACAGCCCTTCACCAAAATGGACACACCATTGATCATTAAAAATACATTTACTCACTGGACAGTGAACAATTGAGCCATTTTTACAGAATTACAAGTAGGTACCGCTTCACAAGATCAGTGTCCTGAGAGTTGTTCCAATACCGATACCAGTATCGGAAACGCCTCCGATACAGCGCAAAATGCTGGATCGGGTATTGGCGAGTACGCGAGTCTACGCACCGATGCGATACTAGTCTTTTTTTTTTTCTCATCCAACTTTCCTTATATAGTGCAATCACAGCTGCCATTCAGCCGAAAGAGAGATAATACAGTTAATTGTCAGTGCAACACTGACTTCTGAATGTGTGGTACACTACATTATACACATATCATTTCTCACCAGTCATGAGCCGTGTAATAACCGGCATGCGGATGCACACACGGACGTTGGCGATCGCACCATTTTCATAAACAATCCAGACACACGCAGTAAAATCAGTTTAACCATTTATTCTGTATACACACACAATACAATAATGACCATGAAACTGTTACTCATTATTTGTTATCCAAAGCTTAGTTACCACAGCCGCTGCTTCCCAGTAGAGGACCCGAGAACAGTGTCGCTTGTCCCTTTCTCTGCCTGCGCATATGGATACGTGCAGAGCGTATCACGGGCGAAGCCGTTACATTTGATTACATGTTGGGTTTAATCGGTGTTGGGTGTGTATTATCCATACAGTCTATGGTATTGTCCATTTCTCCTTTCCATAGTAGTGCGTGAGTGAGTGTGTTGTCCTGACTCATTCCAATAAAAGTAATCCCACTGGTTCCTTCTCCTTTGTTAAGTGATATTTAGTCCACATTCCTTTAGTCTTCCTTTAGGTCTAAACTTGACACGGTCAGAAAACCGTGTGGCTGTGTTTGTGTTTACATGCCGTCCTTTTCTTAAAAGGCACAGAACGCATTTCTGTCGGCTCAACATATTAACAATAGGAACCCTTATAAATCGGCACACAATGATTATCATAAGAAGGGTCACATTAATATAAGAAACAAAGAAATATTAAAAGCATACACTTTATATTATGAATATAACATAAAGTGTATGTTTTCCTACAGTTTGTATTGTTGTGTGTATATATTTTTAAGAAACTTTATAATAAAATAATATTATATTAGTTATATTGCATACAATTTAGTCATGTTTACAGTTTGGAAATGGGCTAGCCTAACATTCCACTTTTTAATGAAAGAAAAGAAATAATAATTGGTGTCGGGACCCTATCGGGTCGGCAAATTCAATCGGAAAAAAATGGTATTGGAACATCTCTATCCAATGCAACAAACATGTGTTCTGTCACTGTGAACACAAATATGCCATCTACGTTCTGGCCCCACAAGAAAGAAATATGCTCAGTCAAAATGGTAGCTTGCTGGCTGTGCTCCGGCCTGATCATAAGAGCACAGGAAACATAGCTCCAAGCAAGGCAGGGGCAGCCGCTGTGGTTTGATCTCTCATTGAGTTCGACTCCATCTCCGGTCGGAAGATGTGAGGCAAGGTGCATGAGAAATAGCCATGGGAGGAGAGAAAGGAAAAGAAAATGATGAACTTATTCCTCACTTGACTCAGTTGTCACGGAGATGATTGTGGAAAAAAAGCCCCCCCCCCCCATCCTGCTAATGGGCAGATGTATATGCATACACATGCATGTATACACAAACACATGTGCGCAGACACACACACACAATTAGAAAGCGGCCCCGGAGACGGCGTGGTGATTGTGTGCCTGTGTCTCGGCATAGAGAATTGAAATCCGCGGCTGCAGATAAGACATCAATCTTCCTCATTGGGCTGCGTAAATAAATCTGATTACGGACAGAATCGCTTCCCCCTCCAGAATTGTTTTATCTCATCGTTCCGTTCCCCGGCACACGAGATAACTCTGGAAGTGGTTGGCACAAGGTGGAGGGCTCACCTCACCGCCCCCGGATCGGTGTGTCGCGGGCTCATCGCCAGCCGAGTGGTGTCACTTAGCTAACGACAAAACAATACCTGAGGGAGGAGGAAAGGAACCACAGCATGTGACCGGAACTAAGTCAGGGTTTAAACAAAAGACAATATCATATATATAGAATAATGTATATATATATTATATATATACAGACACATTTACTCATATCATATTTGTAAATAAACTGCAATATCTTAAGGTTTGTTGCAAAATAAATAGAACCGACTACCCTATTTCTAGACAGAAAAAAACTAGTGATGACGATATCTGCAATGCAAAGGGCAGAACATTTTGCCTGTGTTTAATTGGCAAACATCGCTTGGATATGTGAAATACGGCTGTATGTAAACTCCCATCTAGGCAACACATCTTAAAATATGTGCGCACATATGCTTTAATCTTAATAAGCTACGGTCAGACCTTCACGGCTTCCCAGGTCAGAATCTCGTTCGGCTTCAAAAACCCAATTTTCTAGCGATTAGGATAAGTGAGGTACTGTGATGTAACCGGCTCTTTTGCAAACTGTCATGATTGTAGAGACAACACAAGTGCTTTTCCAAGCATTTTTATCCATTATGTCATTTCTTTTCTTTTTTTAAAATCCTTAACAATAATGTTTTGCCAGTGTTTCCACTGTGTCATTTGACAAGCCGTTAGATACATGTAGACTAAGGTCAGTGTGTTCGCGTGATCTGAGTAGGCAAAGACATCGCTTAAAAAAATTAATTTGGACACATCAGCCAAGCTGGTAACCGAGCACATTCATGTACTACATCAAGCAAACAGACACGGCGACAAATCGGCCCTTTGAAACACATCAGATAAGATACTCATTTGGTGAAATTTTCCGTCGGAGGCACGCTTATCTCGGGAATTAAAATAAGGTGAAATGGGAAAACCCGTCCGAGCGTCGGTGAAAAGATGCCGGCTGAGAGACGAACTGAACCCTCAAACTCCTCTGGAAATTAACAATGCTTTGAATCTTTGCAGATGCCGTTGGGTTCCTTATTGCCATTTACCTCCAGTGCAGCAAACATGAATCACTGCAATAAAGGTAAATAAATAACTGATGAGAGCCATAGAGAAAGCAGAAAAAAACAAAGAAATGTGTAGAAGTTGAGCTTATCAGGCGAGAGGCAAAGCGAAAGTGTTAGAGAGACAATAAGACGATAAGGAAATCAGACTTCAAAAGGGAATAAGCAGAAATCAACCATCATCACAGATTGAATGTTAACATACTGTATAGGCTTTGCTGTAATCGTCAATAAAGTAGGCAATATTTCACTTAACAAAATGTAGACCAGACCACCTGTGTGTGTGTGTATATGTGTATGTGTATGTGTGTGTGTGTGTGTGTGTATGTGTGTATGTGTGTGTGTGTGTGTGTGTGGGAGGCCGGCGAAGCAAAACAGTGAGGTGTGAGCTAAATTGTTTGAGAACAATGACACTTCTTTCTATATTCATTGTATATATATATATATATATATATATATACACACACACACACACACACACACAGTATATATATATCCTATGAGCAGTCAAAACAGGCAGTCAATATGAGCCATACATAACATCTGCCAGACGAAAAACTGTTAAGAAATTAAGCACACGGTTTGATGCTAAAAACAGGATCCTAAGTATGTACCATAAAAAATATGAAATATGATGAGCAAATGTTGTCCGACTGGAGACAAGCTGAGGCAAAGAATTGCAGTGAGACAAGAAGGTGCGATTCCATCAACTTACTGTCATCTGACGAGCAATAAAAATAAAGATTTCTGGTCTGTCACTTGTGAACTGCAGATCCTCCACAGCACACCATTCAACGCATTGGACAACGGTAGCTCACAATCAGCCCAGTCTATCCAATTTGAATCTTGGATCTTTATTCTTGGGTGCTGAATTATTTAACAACAAGCCTTAGGACAACTAATTGCTCTTCGGCTGCAAGGTATGAAGCAAATACCGCCCCGATATTTCACTCTCCCTGTTACTATTACGCTCCCTTAAACTAATGCAATGGCATACATCACAGTTATGAAATATCATATTTCACAGTACAGGCAGGCCTATTCATTTCTGATCATAGATCATCACTGCAGATTAGTTATCTTAGGGCCGTCGATAAGCTGCCCTTCTCCACCTAACTAAGCCCATAGTTCTCGGAAATATCCACCTTTCCGCCACAACCGAGAGATTGAAATCTGCGAGAACAAACTTGCACAGCTGTTGAGTGAGGGCGTGGGGGTGAGTTGGATGAGGTAGAACAGATCATCAGCGTGATTCCGATTCATGGGGAATGACAGGCCTTGGCAGACGGTGACCGGCGGCGATGGGGAGGAAAGGGGATGGGGGGACATTAATGTACGATCCATCCCTCAGAGCTCCTCATCCTCCCCTCCCCCTCCCCCTCTACTGCGGTATGAAAACATAACCGTAATGAAAATCCCATCGATTGGTCTAGGGCTTTCTTTTAGATTAATTGAACAATTTCTCTGCCCCTTAACTCTTTGGATGGCAAATGTTAAAAGCAAAGATCAAAGCCCCAGAGACATCGCAGCGCATACTCCATTAGGACATGGCAACCCCACACCATTATACACCAAATGGACATTTCTCTTCTTACAGGAAAAAAAAGAGCTTTTGTCCAAATTAAAACACACTGATTACAGAAGGAAATTAGCCAATTGGACTACTTAGGCAGCCTAATTTGGCTAATCAAGGTCATAATTGTATTTTGTTGCCAACAGAAAAGAATAGTTCAAGCGTCTGTGAAACGTTGATAGCTAATGAATTATAAAAATGAGTTACATGTATTTCAGCATTTATTTCTTCTTTGAATGGCAATTATTCTGCAGAAGAACATACAGCAGAGACAATACTCCTCCTCACTGGCCTAGTTGCCTGGCGAATATACTCTTCAATATTCAACGATAAGTAGCAAATGTTTTCTCCATTGCTTTAGTTTCTCTTCATCGAGACATAGGCTACTGGTTATGGTGCTCTCACCAGCCAAATATGTGCTGACCCCACTATTAAAAGAAATGCGAAAACTAAAGCTCACATTCAAAGAAGGAAATCTATGTATTGACACAATTATTTGACGGCTTTTTGAAATGATTAGAGTTCTTATTCATCCCTCGATTCGCCTGACCGCAGAAACTGGGTAGGAGTTGGGAATCAAGTCAGGGGGAAAAAAATCCAAGGGATTTTTCGGGCCATATCAGCAGCCATTACTAAAAAGGGCAAGGAGGGGTAACGAAAGAGAAGTATTTTCGGCCAGATACGTGGTCCCAAAAGGAGACAATGGTGAGCTGACAAGGGAAGTGACCAGACAGACACTGGGGGTGGATAACCATCTCCTCCCCCCCAGCCCTGTGCCATCCTCCTCCTGCGTTTCTAAAATTAAAGATAGGGAGATAAGCAGGGTGACAATCTGGGTGAAGGATCTCCGGGCTCCACCAGGGCTAATGGGACTTCAGAGGAAATAGATCAGCCCAGCATCTCGGGGTCAAGGGTTTATGTGATGAAGTTGTATCACTGATGTATAGCAGGCGCCGCTTATGTAGCATTGCTGTTTGTAATATTGTACAAATTGCATCGCAAAACGGTTATGTATGTAACTGTCTTGCGATATAGTGTTAAGTATTTACAAGGTTTAAGGTTACTCAGCAAGGCATTCTCAATGGCCAATTGTCTTGTATTTACATTTTTATGTGATTTCATGTATTTTCACTGCAGTTCCAAGTTACTATCTCCAACGTGGGGATGTCAGCAATATCTCAGGTCACAAATATACCCATTTTCCATATATTTCCATACACATTTGCTAGTATTTCAACTGTATCTGTCACATAGCGCACCAACGTATTGGTTTGTTAAATTGCATCACTTCCTGTGGAGCAGTATAATATCCTGCATAACACCCAGCAGGCCTACACCCGCCGAGGTACAGTACTATTCAGAGTACACCGCCAAAATATTCACCGGCTCGTATTCAGTGAAGCTTTGGATTGCCAATTCCAATACAAACAACATCCTAAAATGCTATATTTTACAACAACAAAAAAGCCATCTAAACGGTAGCTTCAAATAATAACCTCCTTCATCACCTGGGTGGTGAATAAATATCAGAGTTAATTATAACTAGTATTTTCATCCTCCAAACTGACAAACTTGACCAACTGTGAGTGAAGAGCTCAACCATGGAACATCCATTTCTACCACTGTGCCACCAACTGCTTGTGATGAATAACAAGTTATGTAGACACGCGTGGGTGGAGCCTGTGAAAATCGCTCTTTTTTTTTCCATAAGACACAACAACAATAACAACAACAACACCACCAACTACAGACACTGAACTGCATAAAAAGGATTTCAAAACGTATCCCTCTTGAACTACGCCAAGAAAACCAAGTGGTGTCATATAGGCTAGTCATTCGTTGAATATAGCGAAGCATTGTCATGGAGGCGTGTGCGCGTGCATTAACCTGCATATAATACATGCTATCTGGTGTCTATTCCTGGTACGGCAATATCGCCGGTATTAGGCCTAATAAAGTCATCAGCAAAAATAATGAGAAAAAAAAAAGTTCACAAAGGCTAGGGTGTCACATGAGCTTTGCTTTCATAAGGCGACGTGTCGTGGAATTACTGACGGTATTACAGCTAAACCTGTGGGACCTGTGGGCAGCTATCACAGAGACGCTTAGCCACATGGGCTAGCAGACATGCTGTGACCCAGGAAGTAGGGATGATGAAGGGCTAGTACAGCCATTCCTTTGAAGAAAAAAAGCTGGGAAAATACCATATAAAACAGTCTACTCTGTAGGCAAAGATATTGGCGCTGGAAGATAGTGTTGCTAACTAGAACAATTTCGAAGCAATTTAGGCCTGGGAACTAAGCTAATATGTACTGTACTGCTCTCTCACACAACTATTTTCCATTATGTGTGCCGCAGTTGTAATATTTATTCAGGGGCGGATAAATTATGTAACGGAAACAGAATTAAATACCATTAATCTAATGATAAGGAAGTACGTCTGCCTCTCCTGAAATGAAACCTAGTTTTTTCCCTCCACATTCGTGGGGTCAGGCCGGTGTTGTGACTGCGCGTCTCGCTGAGATGGAGATGTGGTGTGACATCACAGGGGTCGAGTGCTGCGTTTCTATAATGCGTTGCAGAAATATGACACGTACAACAATACGACTTTGGATCCCTGACACACAAGCCAGCAGGGGACTCGGGGAACAAAAAAATATCTGTACAAAAAGTGATTACAGTCAGAGGGGGGAGGAAAAAGAAGCTGAATCCAAAGCCAAGCACTATAGTGTTTTTAAGTCTTAAGAGCATACACCGACATGTACGCTGAGCGATATCCTGTGTTTTGTTCAGAGTTAAGCTTACATGGGAAAAAAAGCCAAGAAATTAAATGTTAAGTTAAATAGGCTACGAAGATTACTTCCTCTGGATGTTGATTTCCCAGACTTCTCTCTGCATATCTTAAACCATGACCCCAATACTTTAAATACTTTCTCTCCCAGTTAGTTTAGTTTAGCTTGGGCCTTGTATGTGGCAAGACTATGCCTAATAAGAACAGAAAAATTAAATAAATAAATGACATGAAAAGTAAAGAAAGAAAACAACCCCACCAGTATGAAGCCACTTTTTTGCAAATGAGCTTCTATTTAAATCCAATTAGCTGGATGTCACAGTGTAATAAAAAGCACAGGAATGTCATTATCATGCTAGTAAAAAAATATATAAAAATAAAGCAAGAAGACCACCAAGGTAATAGAAGATAGAATAGAAGTCTAGTATTGTTTTAATTACATTTTGGTTTGCGGCTCCGTAACAAGCTACCCCAGTAAACAAACAATGGAGTTACAGTTTACCCATCGCCTCAAGTTTTGCAGTACACAGATTGTTGGTGAAGACTCGAATGGTAAATACGCCTCCCGGCGCGACATTGATAACTGATCAGGAGAAACCTTTGGACATAACAAAAAGTGAATTCCTCACCATCTCATTGATATGCATGTATTGACATGCATAGCCACGCAAAAGTAATTATTATTCAGAGTGCTGTGGATAGCACAATTTCCTTCTGGAATACACAAAGAAATACCAGGGTACGTGCTGGTATGAACGTGCGGATGAACGTGCGGATGAACTGGAGTGCACCAGGCAGTGTGCCTGGTGCACTCCAGTTCATCCGACCATACGTCTGACAAAATGGCAAAATCGGTGGAAGAATTGACCTTGCTGCAATGCATGCATTTTATATGTCACCACTACAGTAGCGGGAGGCCATTCACCAGGATGCCTTCTCACTCCTTGTGTTTAAGCACCTCGCCTCAAGCACATCTGACTCGATTTGCTGCTTGGTTCATATTCGTCATGACACTTCTTTGGCTAAATACGTCTGCATCATGTCTGTCTGGGAATACCAGCTACACATGCTTTAATGGAGGGACTCTATTATGCCTCCTTTGTGTGTGTGTGTGTGTGTGTGTGTGTGTGTGTGTGTGTGCGTGCGCGTCTTCTTACAAACCAGCCTTTGTTCCTCTTAGCGCAATCTGGAGACGCCATTAGTGGGAGAGGCAGACAGTGATGTTCAGTGACAGCAAACGACTTCTCTGGTCAGGAGAGTGCCCCGGGAGTC
>OOFB01013764.1:5394-17254 GCA_900323305.1 Trachyrincus murrayi | reverse complement strand
AATGTCTCTCTCTCTCTCGCTGTCTGTCTCTCTCTCTGTTTGTATCTCTCTCTGTGTATGTATGTGTCTCTCTCTCTCTCTCTCTTTCTCTCTCTCTGTGTCTGTATGTCTCTCTCTCTCTCTCTTTTCTTTTCTCTCTCTCTCTCTCTCTCTCTCTCTCTCTGTCTCTGTCTCTGGTGAGGGACACACAGATAAGGGGCTTGGCACAAACAGTACACACACACACACACACACACACACACACACACACACACACACAAGGGAGCAACGGGGGTGGTTAACAACAGGAAGTGCGCCAGAGAGTGGAGGAGAGCCGTCTCTCCTGGCTCCAGGTGGATTCACTTAGCCTTGGCTTCACACTGTCAAACAGTCCGGCCTCCATTGCTACATGCTGGACAGACCCCCACCCACCTATTCCCCTAGCTGGAGGCTGTCCATCTCCCTGTGGTGTGTGTGTGTGTGTTGTGACGTATGCTGTGCAGGAATGCAGGTGTTGACCGCATCATGTCATGATTCCTCCCTGCAAAGGTCGCAGCGTTCAAGCGAGGAACCGTCTGAAGATAGGTCAGCAGATTCATTTTTAGGCTCTTCTCTTGTACTTTTGTAAAAAATAAAAATAACAAACATTCAAATCTTGTTTTTGAATGTTAGCAAATTCTCACTGTTTTCAGTATATATTTCACTATATCCTTATGTTTCATTTGAATCATCTTGCAAAACCCTTATTATATATTAAATGTGCTATACAGATATAATTTAATGGATTGATTGGTTGATACATTTATTGACTGATTAATTGCGTGACTGGATTAAAATCTCTTTGAGCCAGGGCCATGGCGGTTGTTTGGGGGGAGGGGGGGCGACTAGGACCGGGACAACCACTGTCAGCGTCATGGGACAACCACTCTGGGATCAACATGAATAACACTACGGTGGACACAATATAATCAAACAAGAATGAGAGAGAGAGAAAGGGACAGAGACAGATTGAGAGGAAGGGTTAAATAAGCAGCCTGGACGAAGTTAGTGGGTGGTGGACGCCGATGTGTCCCATGGGTGGGGGGGAGTGTGGAGGGGTAGCTGGATAAATACATGATGATGGAAGAAGGAGAGATGACAGAGAGCCATGAAAGATGTGTTAGTTTAGAGAGAAAGAGAGAGAGAGAGAGAGAGAGAGAGAGTGGAGGTAACAGCGGTCAGCCCTCTGGGCTCAGCAGTGTTAACTCATGACTTGGAGGCAGAGCCAAAGCCATGACATTATTCTTCATTTCTACAGTTCACCTCCCCAACAACCACAGTATAGGGAGAGGGGAGCGTAGTGTTGAGAGCATGGGGAGAGGGGTGAGGATACACACATGTGTGTGCGTGCGTGCGTGTGTGTGTGTGTGTGTTGCTGCATGTGTGTGTGCGCGCGTGCATGCATGTGCGTGCATGCGTGTGTGCATGTGCGTGCACGTGTGTATGTGTTTGTGCTTGCAGATAAAGGAGTAGACATGCTGGAAAGCCTCCAAATAGAGAGAGTGAGTGAGTGAGTGAGAGAGAGAGAGAGAGAGAGGGAATGCTGTGTTTTTCCACCCACAGTAAGTCAGTGCTCATACGTGTACCGGCTTCTCAGACCGTGTTTCTGAGCACACCAGTCATCCTGTCATCCTTGTCTTCCATGAAAATGAAAAGTGAATATGACACACTTGACACTTTGCATATTATAAGCAGAAATATGAATATAATATATATATAGGCCTATATATAAAACACACAAGCACACACAGACAGATAGGCAGACACACACACACACACACAGACACAGTGACTCAGTGTTCCTATACTGGAGGGTTTTGTGTGTGCGTCAAGAAAGGCGGTGAGTCACGCACACGCAGGTATTGTTGAGGTGCTGTGAGCCAGATGTAGAGATATGAAGACAATTCAGATGTAGGTGAGATATTTAGACAATTCAGACTGAAAACAGCATAAGACAGAAGGTACACAGATACTTTAGGCCCTAAACTCCCATTTGTCTACCAACTACACCCCCCCCCTCCCCTTGCCCAAACTTTAGGCTTTTAAGATTTACTTTATTAATCCCAGACAGGAAATTCGGGTGTCACAGCAGAAAGTACAAGACAGTAATAAGCATTACAAAGAGATTAAAGAACTAAAAATAAAAACTGACATAGTCAGTACTGACGAGTACTGACATAAGCAGTTTGTTTTGACTAATCCCCTTCCTTGAGGAAAATGTCGACGGCAAAGATAAGAATAAATGAAATGGGTCATAAGTCACGCAGAAGAAGAAGAAGAAGCTAAAGTTGGCGAAAAACACGTCGTGTCTCATCTGCACCCGACCGGCAGGAAGGAGAGACGCACAGTTTCCCCTACTTCTGTCTGATAAGGACCGTTCTCCTCTCATAACAAACAACAGTATAGACCCTTTTCACAGAGCCGTCGTGGAAAAACAGCAGGGTCTCGTGTGGGGCCCCGCCTACCTGCTGCATGCTGTGGTGTGAGGGTCGTTAACGTGGCACACCTGGGCCCCTATCGGCCCCAAACGTCTACATGTGTAGTTGTAGTTGGTTATGTGGTTGTTTTGTTCCCTTTTGTCTTTTGCACTTTACAACAACTCGCCCATGCACACACACACACACACACACACACACACACACACACACACACACAATACTGACTTAACAATTACACACCTTATATTTAGCGTTAGGTTTGTCCTCATGTTTTAACACATGAATTACGTTAAGCTTAAGTTCGTATGTGATGAACGTTTTGTTGTTGTGTTCTGTCAAGTGACGGGTCAACACTGAATATCTTCTCACGCGTGTAATGGTGAGTCGTTCGAGGTCAGTGCTGACTAACACAGACTAAACAATTTATTTGCTCTGCCAACTGAATGGCTACAGGGTGGAGGTGGGACCCACTGAGGTTTTGAATTTGCACATCAATCAAGTTTAATCAAGTGTTTAATTTATTAGGAACAACGAGTGTACACACGCCTCGCCATGCTTTATGGGTTAGACTTTTCTGACGAAGCGTTCGTCAAGGTGTGTTTGTCCAGTGCAGGTATGAGCGCGCAGTCCGGTCAAGTGTGTGTGTGTGTGTGTGTGTGTGTGTGTGTGCGTGTGCGCGTGCGCGTGTGCGTGTGTGCGCACATGTGCGTCTGTGCCAGTCTGAACTGGCTGCGTTCCCTACCTCACCCAGTTACTCACTGGGACCACAATGCTGCCGCTACAGTGCCCACTTCCTGCAAACCATGCGGGCGCACGCCGGCTGTGGTTGACACACCATCAAAGGGCTAGTGTATGCCAGCCTCCACCCTGGCGCTACAACATTAATAACACGACGTAAGGACGTCGCCAGTGTTGTTTGGTCCGATCGTCTAGACTAGACCGAGAAACCATGGTAACGATGACAGGAAAGATGTCATTGCCCGTTGACCCCCGCCCCCCCCCCCCCAAATATTTGGTTAATCCCGTAAACTTTCAAGTAACAATGACATAATTACGCACGATGCGTCCGGAGTCGTCGGCAAATTGAATTGTAAACTGTTGACAACTTGAATCAAAGCGCATACCGAGTCTTTTGGTCAACCGAATATAGTCAATAAAACAAACAAAGTCTGGATTATGGATCTGGAAGGAGATCTATTGTGTTTGGGTGGTGGCAGAGAGCTCGGTTGGAGTTTATTTTAAAAGCCCGTTTTATAATAGAACATTTCACTGTGCTTAAAAAGAAAGGAATGTTATAGTTATAGATCATGAATCAAAAACAGACACCCACACACACCCACACACCCACACACACACACACACACACACACACATACATATATGTAGCAGTGCAGATCTACATACAGTAGTTTATATCTATATATACAATATATATGTAGGCTACACAATATATATACAGTATATAAAAAGATTGCACCCCAAAGCTGAAATGTTTAGTTGTACTCAAACTCAAACTAAAGCATACCAAGCATAGCAAAATTCATGAAATTCAGGCTTAATTTATTATTGTCGAAGCACCAGAACTTCCTATGACTGTGTGTGTCGTTTCCAAAAAAACACTTCTTAGTCAATTCCTCCATGCATATGTAACAGCATTCCAACCAACAGACTGATTTATCTGATGAAAAAGGACAATGAAAAGGAATACCTGACAAATTAAACATATTTTCATACCGGCCCTGTTATCGTAAACATGCTCTTAATATCAACAGGACAGGGATGCAATCATTTCCATGGGTGGAAATGAATGCAGTCAAAGGTATGTATGTATACACACTGATAAGGTATCTTTCTAAAAAATACAAGCATTCTTTGAACAATTTCTAAAAATCGTCCTTGTGACCTATACTGTGGCAATTCGATTTCAGATCAATAGTAATGCTTAAAAATAAAAATAAAAGTACATTAAAGACATTTTAATTGTTACACTGAAATTAACATAAATTAACAGATAGCTGAGTGGACATACTTTAAAAGCATGATACTGGAAATCTGTCTTCAAGTTACTTCCTGTTTTCAATGACTCCATTCCTGTTGTCATGTCTGGCTCTTCATGGGAAGGGTGAGGGTGAGGCAATGAGTCGACACATAAAACTAAATGGAAACTGTCCTTCCAACACGCTAACCCTCCCACCCTGTATCAATCCTCCCTCCAGAAACGTCCCCTTATTGATTCATCTCTCTCTGGACTACTTAGTTAGATTAGACGTGGTTATTTTTCTTTAAGCATGCATCATCTTTTTGATGCATCTCCATTTTAGGAGAAGATTAAACAAAATGAAAACTGTTCTATGAAAACAAAACTTGATCTACAGTTTCAGAGCCTTGAGCCTGAGCCTTGAGCCTGTAGTAGAAGATTGCTCAAAAACCAAGTTGTGTTTGTTAGTCACTTGGTCTGGTGTTTCCAACTCTATCATTCTATCATGGATTCATCATTCTGTTCCTGGAAGTTTGATCATATGGGCAACATTTCCAAATCATGAAGATTAATAATGTAGTGTCTGTCTTTCTTGATATTCACATTTTGAGAAGAATCAAGCTGGTAAGGTTTGACTCAGGCTATCCCTGGCAAATTCGACGTCATATCGCCCTATAGCCAGATATATGAACTAGACATGTATGTAACTATAAATAGGTTCTGAAGCATTAACAGTAAACTGAGGACACTGAGGAAAACCCTTGAAGGGATATTCTGTCACGATCGGAAAAATGGAACCCCTCCCTCTCTCTTCCTGTGAACAACGTGCTTTGCTGATTCAGCACATTCCCTACCTCTCTTCCCCTTTATCTTTTTCTCCAGGGTTGCATTTCAAAGAAGGTCCTTTCTGTTGCGTTTTGGTTCTGTGTGTCTTCGCAACAAGACTTGTACACAGAGGGAAAACACACGTTACACATGTTAAATGACCCCCCGTAGGGCCTGACACTAGCTTGTTTATTGCGTAGAGAGTGAGCAGGTGTCACAGTATTTCATAAGGGAGAAATACGAGCGTCGCTTGAACAAGTGTGTGGAAGCAGATATAGAAAGATAATGAAGAAAGGAAAAATCAATATAGGCCTTTAGTGCATCTTTGTCTTACCTCAAGAATGTGTTAAAAAAAACAACTAACGGGAGAATAAGTCATGGCGCGTTGCCCTGGCGACCAGCCCCTGTTGTCAATGTTCCGGAGACAATTCCTCAGCTCCTAGCCCAGCGGTGACCTCTCATTCACAACCTTATATGGAGTATGTAAAATCATGCAGCCTTGACTGTTGACTGGCAAGATGTTCTTTATAATGTTGAACTTATGCATACTGGTCAAACACACACAAATACGCCAAAATACGCCCACACAGACACAACACACACACACACACACACACACACACACACACACACACAAACACACACACACACACACACACACACACACACACACACACACACACAAACCCGCCCCCACACACATATAAAATTACTGTGGTGGAAAAGACGACATTTCAAATTAAAAATACATTCAAACAAACAGCTTTTAAAGATTTCACAATATCAGGATGTAGAGATTTTATCTATCAGCACTCCTCCACTTTACACTTTATACTTTTATACTTGTAATGCTAGTGTTTATTTATCTTATTATGTATATATATTTTTTTGTAAACTTTTTTTATTCTGTGATTGTTCTACGTATTGTGAACTTGCCATGTCACAAGAATGACCCTGTGTTATACTTTGCAAGTGATCAATAAAACACTTTGACTTTGACTTAGAGTTGAACGAAATCTCGTTTCACAAAACGTCAATATTATGTTGAGTATATTGTACAGCTCTATGCTAAATCCTAACTTAACATCCTCCTTACATTTGGGAAAAGTTGTTAATCTAAAATAACAGCACCCACACACAAAATGACATAATAGCACTAATAACAATATATTGGTCTTTCCAACTGATCTGCCCAATTAACAGCACTTTTTCATCGACTTTGAATGTATCTCATTGCGGTTTCATGGCATAATCGATTTTTGACATCCGTTTCTCACTTGACGTATTTGCCGGTCATTTGACAGAAATACATATCAACACCATAATAATACGTGCACCCTATCCCAGCCGTCCTAGGAGGGTTGGGGGAAGCCATTCTGTGTCCCTTCTCAGGGTTCCTTCCTGTTCCCACTGGGTGTTTTGGGTTTCCTTTCCTTTTAGGGTTAGGGTTAGGGTTAGGGGGGCGGGGGGGGGGGGGGGGGGGGGGGGGGGTCAAATTCCATTGCCGCGTGGGCCCATGAAATCCCCTGGAGACAGTAATGCAACAAGAATAACTGTGACTTCAACTTGACAAATCATGACGTCATCGGCAACCCTCAAAAATCCTCGACTCATCCCAACGAATGGAGTGTATGGTTTGTCCTTAAGTTTTGTTGTTTGTGTGGTTTCTCCGGACTCCCAACGGGAACAATAAGAGTTTAGACTTTTTTTGTTGTTGCTATTTTTAGACTATGGGAGTTTAGGAAGAGGAAAAAGTGAGTTTGCTCTTCTCCTCCACCAGATGTTCTCCTGTGTGAGCCGTGTGACATGGAATGCTGGTAGCAGAGAACCAAATTTGGAATGTCAATGTGACACACACACACACACACACACACACACACACACACACTCCTCCGAATAGGGGGAGAGGTGAGAAACAGGCGGACGTGAGGGAAATAACGATAATGCTTTTCCAAGAAAAGAAAATTACTTGCTGACAATTATTTATAAGAATTGTGATTGAGGGGCTAATTTCATGCTACGTTCAATGAATACGAATTTGACTTGGATTGATTGAAAGTGGTTGATCATTAATCACGGTTACAGTCTCAAAAGCATTAGACTTTTGAGACTAACCCTGACCCTCAAAGGAACCGTTAGGAGGTGTCCCCCACTGTGCACACACTTCTGAATCATACACAGCTCTGGCAATGGCGGGCTTACAAGAAACCATAACACTTCCAGTCATGACTTGCCTAATGTTCTTTCCATCCACCAATCACTTTCCTTTTCTCACTCGCTTTTATTTATTTCTTTTTTTGTTTCTTTTTTGAATCACCAGGGCAAATGACATGAGTTGACCTTTGACAAAGAGGACACAACACCAAACGTGTATGTGTGTGTGTGTGTGTGTGTGTGTGTGTGTGTATGTGTGTGTGTGGAGAGATGGAGAGTATAGGAAAAAGAGAAAATAAACACATAGTAACTTTCTCTCCCTCTCCAGAGATAATGAACCGGGGTTTAAACATATAGAGAGTGTATATTCTCCAGAGATAATGAACCGGGGTTGAAACATCTAGAAAGTGGATATTCTCCAGAGATAATGAACTGGGGTTGAAACATCTAGAAAGTGGATATTCTCCAGAGATAATGAACCAGGGTTTAAACATATAGAGAGTGGATATTCTCAGGGCATGAAGGCATGCTTGTCGAGACCAGACAGTGTTTCAGATGACCTCATCCTCGGTAATAACTTTCGTGTGTGTGTGCGTGTGTGTGTTTGTGCATGTGTTTTTTTGTTCTGCGTCTGACTGTGTAGAAATCAAGAACTGGGAGGGGCTTCAGAGCAATTCCCCAGCCAGTAGATCTGTGGGCTATAAAAACCAGGAAAACAAAGTCATTCACACACTCAGAGTCAGAACCAGTGAGGAACACAGCTAGCAAACACCCTCTCTTCCACAACTGAACCAAGACTTGGCCGGTGTTTGATTTACAACTCCAAGTTTGAAGGGACATTTAAAAACACAAATACCAGGTAAGCATTTGGAAGCATGTTCCTATTATATTTTTGTGTATTTATTCCCGCTTTAGTTCACAGTCCTTACAAAGAAATGTTGCTCTGAGTCTGTATGCAAATGTCTTGCCGTGTTGCTAAATAAAACAGACGGTGTAGGCCTTCATCACAGAGTTGTAATAGTGGTGAACACAGGTGTGTCTCATGAGAGTCATTAAGGGCACTGGCATAACGTGACGAACTACACCTGTCTTCGCTCCTACTACGACACTGATAAAGGCCTTGGCCATTTACAAAATGTCTTATACAGCATGTATAAATTTAAACCGTTGTATCTAATACATTCTATTGAGAAAAAAAATCACCACTTATATTTGCATAACATTACTTAATATTCTTAACGCTTTCAGCCGTTATTGACTCCATCTGATTTTAACTGACGAACCACACATCACACACACCGTGTGCACCCAAGCTGTTACCAAACTGGGGGGGGGGGCCAGACACACCCTTGGGTGCTCCCTGGATACACATTTCATCAACAGTAGAAATGCACAGGGCATTGCTAGTTGTGTTTATCATCTCTGCGGCAATACTCTTTTTAACTTGAATATATATTTAGGGTGTTTTTAACAAGCCAAGAATGGTAAATGTGGAACCACAATGTTCATTCAATACAGTACACTCTGACTCAGTTAGTCAGAGCAAATTGACTGACTGTGTCAATTTGCCTTCAGCGTGTCTGTGATAAAATGGGGAGGTAGTGCAAATGACGGAGTAGGTTAGTTACACAACAGGCTGTGCAAATAGAACCAGTAAGGCCACAGCGTTCCAAGCTGAGGCCGTACAGCCCTACAAGTAGCCTACTCCTCTTTATTATCACTAACCGTTAACTAACGCTTTCCTATAGGAAACCCTTAGTTGCTCAGCTAGTGACTCAGACGCAGGGTTTCCACTTGCCATCATGTGCTGCACGTTGAGTCTGCACGTTGAGTGAATAATCCCTGGCTGGGGATCCTCTAGTAACTGCATAATGGCTACATGTATATTATAGGCTATCCTATTATTGTTCGTTTCCGGAGAAGTAAAATGACCTCGGACCACTTGTGCTGAAAAGCATACACGACGCATGTTTGATTATGAAATGTAGGCTTGATTTGACTAAATACTATAACACCCCAAATAGCCATTTCAGTGCTGTTGTAAGTTGTCATTTTTGTCCTGTGTGTGAGTGAATCCCAAACTGAAGAATTTTCCTTTGCTTCCCAGGATGCTTTGCGTGAGTCTCTTCCTCTTCGTGTCCATGAGCGTGGCAGGGCTGTGCAGCCTGCAGGACAAACAGACGGACTTCGGGCTGAGGGTCTTCTCCCAGGTGGCCACCGAGGGAAAGAACCTGGCCTTCTCCCCCTATGGGGTGGCCTCCGTCCTGGGCATGGTCCAGCTCGGAGCCAGGGGTAACACCTTCAAGGCGCTGAGCTCCATCATGGGCTTTTCTCTGCAAGGTAAACCCATTGGCTGAAACATGACAACCATATGTGACATTACTTTGTGTGTGTGTGCGCGTGTGCGTGGAGTCCCAGACAAATGGCATGATATTCAAAATGTTACAACGATGCTAAAAATGGTGGCGGAATTGTATGTTTTTTTTTGTTTCTATGTTTGACCTTTATCTCCCCAACTATCATCATCATCCAGAGCGGGGGATGCCTCGCAAGCAGCGGCTGCTCCAGGATACTCTCTCCGGCGAGGGTGGTCTGGAGGTGGCCAGCGCCGTGATGGTGGAGCGGTTGATGAGCCTGGAAAAGGGCTACACCAAGGTGCTGCGCAGGGCCTTCCGCGCCGCCCCCAACCAGGTGGACTTCACCAAGGCCGACGAGGCGGTGGACGTCATCAACGCGTGGGTGTCGACCCACACCGCAGGTACGGTCCCACACGAACATAATGGCGTAATGTCGACTCTACGCTGATGTGCAAGAGCGGGCGTTAGGAGGAAAACGCCTGGCAGCTGCATAGCTAGCATCATACTTTTAAACATTTGCATGCATTTTTTTTATTTAGTGACGAAGCACACCGCTTAGCCATTAAATGCAACTTTAAATTGTCACCATTTTGAACTGCAATTCTTATGGTTTTTATTTGTATTTGTTTCCAGGCACGATTCCCAAATTCCTGGCGCCTGGCTCCCTGACTGAAGAAACACGCATGGTCCTCCTCAACGCCATCCACTTCCAGGGGCTGTGGAAGGTGCCCTTTGAGCCCAAGTTGACGCAGGAGAGGATGTTCCTGTGTGCCAACGGCAGCAGCGTCCCCGTGCCCATGATGAGCCTCCTCAACCACTTTCATTACGGTAGGCTCACCTCCACGGTGCCGACGGCGCTGATGGCATACACAACTACGCTTTAAATATGTAGACGAGCAAATTTGTCAAAAGCAACAAAATCCCAATCTGTAGTTGTAAAGCACAAATCTGTAAAGCACAAGCATGTAACTGATGACACATATTGATAAGTTATGAATCAGCAGCAACATTTTAAACACAAAAAGCTACTGTAAGTTTAGCTTGAACACATTTTCCAGTGCCTGGAACAGGAAACGCTGATTGCAATCAATTTTTGGGGTTCCATCAATCTTTATTTCCCTTCCCACATTTTGTCCCCAACCAAAAGGTGAGTTTGTGTCCTCCGACGGCCTGGACTACATGGTGGTGGAGGTTCCCTACGAGGGGGACTCGCTGAGCATGTTCCTGGTGCAGCCCTTCGAGTCCAACGTCCCTGTGAGTGCGCTCACCAAGGAGCTGAGCAGCCAGGGGATCCGCCAGTGGACAGCCAACATGAGGAGCCGCAAGCGACGGCTGGTACTTCCCAGGTTCGAGACGACTCGCTGCTAGCTATACTCTGTGCATGGCGTTGTTTCAATAACTGGGAGGTGCATGAATCCTGGCGTTCTTATTGTACGGTGTTTGTGTACATTTTAGATGTGATGCAGTTGTGATCTAAGTAATTAATTAAGGGCTAAGAAGGGACTCTTTGAACCTGGTGGCTCCACCTCCGTTAATTGAACCACTGAACTGAACCGACCAATTGGAAGTGGTTTGCATCTGGCTTTGACATGAGTTCATGAAATGATGCATATATGTGTGTGTGTGTGTAGGTGAAGGATATTAATGAGTGTGTCTATGTAGGTTCACGATTGACTCCGAGGTGAACTTGAAGGCCGTTCTGACCAACATGGGTCTGGGAGACATGTTCAACCTGGCAACTGCTGACCTCTCACGCATCACCAGTAAGTTGGGAAGAAGAAGGAAATACTTCCTCATACTATCATATGTATTGTATTTCAAGAACTTTAGAAGCAGAAAATGTTTGCTTCATGTGGTCTATCTTAAAGCTAACACTGGCTACAAATATGTGGAGAGGGCAATGGTTAAAAGAAGGTATGGCATGAATATTGACTTATCTCTCTCGCTCTCTCTCTCTCTCCCTCCTTCAGCTGATGAAAGGCTGTCCGTTTCTGAGGTTCTTCAGAAGGTCAAGATCGAGGTCAACGAGGAGGGAACCAAGGGTGCTGCAGTATCAGGTAAAAATTCCACCCGTAGTAAAAGTCATTTTG